>JANHAO010001303.1:0-33718 GCA_026873985.1 Saraca asoca
TTGTTACAATTAAAATTTTTAATATTATTTATTATATACATTTCTTTGTATTGCATACTATTTATTGTTTACAGTTTTTTTTATTGCATGTGTTGTTTTATTAAATTGGGCAGTATATAAAATTAAAAAAATTATTAAAATTTTTTTTATTTTCAATGGTTCCAACAGATATTCACCAATTAAAAATTTTTTTAAACTATGAAAAAAAAATTAAAAAAAATAAAAGTCTAACGAAATATTCCAACGGATTCTAATTTCAACGGATCGATCGTAAATTCTGTTGGAATTATTATTCCAACAGAAGTATCTCGTTGGAATTAGCAGTCTGGATAAATTCCCAATTGGTATTCCAACGGTATTTGTCCTTTGGATTTTCCGTTGGAGTGAAAAATCTGTTGGAATTGGAAATTCCAACGGTGACTTTTCCAACGGACATAAGCCGTTGAAATTTCCGTTTCCAATGGATTTTATCTAAAATTCCAACAGATCTGTTCCGTTCGAATTTGGCAAAATTCTTGTAGTGCAAGAAAAGGACAAGTATTCTTGCCATTAGGATTCGAATCAGATTTTGTTCTAGTTTCATACTATTCAAATTGAACCTTCAAAACTCTATTTTCACGATTTTAATCATGATTCTAATTGCATATATTCCTGAACTTACCAAAGGTTTGTAATTTTAGGCAAGCAAAATCGTTCTTTGTATTGTATTTCAGCAATTCAAATCGATACATTCAAATTTGAATATCATGATTCTGATCGAAATTCTATTTTTGAATTCATGATCATGCTATCATGCTTGCGATCATGGTCACAAGTTCAAATTTTGCACTTAATGGCTACTTTTTCACTATATGTTTTCATTTGTTATAAATACTTATTTCACATATTTACTCAATGTGAAAACCCAACTCTTCAAAGGCAAATGCCATCAAATATATCTGTTCTTCAATTCTTTATTGCATCTTTTACATTTGAGTTAAATCTAATTAAATCTAATCTTATTGAGCTTTATTATTATATCTTGAACTGTTGAGTTCTCGCCAATTTCTCTTGTAATCAATTCAAAAAAATACTAGGTTTCCTAGGAGTTGCCTTACCTAGGGTAAAAGATTGGTTAAGCTATTTCTTTCTATTTTTGAGTGAGGATTTCAAAAGGATTGCGGTTACGATTAAGTAATCATTGTATTCTGTTTCTCTAAGTGCCAGTTCAAACTTGGAGTTTTTCATTATAGTGGATTAGAGCTTAGTTGAGAGCTTAGAAGTGGATGTACACCTTGAAAATTTTTTTTTAAGAAAAATCACTATAAATCAACGTTTGAATATCCCTATACTTACTCCTTTGCTTTTTGTACTATATTTTGTTTGGATTCATTATTATTTATAATCTTGTTAGATAGTTGATACTGTCTTTATTGGTATTTCTGATTTCTTTGTGATTAGACACTTCTTGTTTCCAAAGACAATTTGTTGTTTTTGCTAAAATTCAAAAGAGGTTTGAAGAAAATTATTTTTAAATTTGTAAAATTCTAAAACTAATTCACCCCCTCTTGGTAGAATCTATAATTACAATTTAAATTCAAACAACCTTTTTTATAGGCTTAAATACAATTTTTGTCTCTTAATATATAAATTGATCGCATTTGATCCCCTTACATATAATATTCTATTTTGACCCTTCTAACATAAAAACTAGAACAAATCTGATTTACATTAATAACATTGATCAAAGTGAAAATCGAAAATTCTAATTAATATATAAAGTTCCAACAGAACCCCAAGTTGGTTATTACTAGGAGGAAATTAGTCAATCATATGATATTAATGGCCAAATTTGATTGTTTCTTCATCTTAGATAAGTTATATGAAATTTGCATGTCTTTTAACTCAACAAAATTAGTTTTACTAATTTTTTTCTTGTGATTTATCAACTTAGGGTCGTGTTGAAGATCTGTGTGCCAATTAGAATTTTTTAACTTAAATATGATAAAAGTTACCAATTTGAATATAAATTGATTCAATTTATATATTAAGGGAATCAATATAAAAAGAATCACAATCAAATTGTATATTAGGAGGACAAAAAATTTTCTTAAGCTTTTGTATACAAAGTGTGTTGCATTAACTTACAATAAATTTAACTTAAGAATGTGCAAAATAGTTTATAATAATATTTGGACCTATATGTCTAGGTTCGCACTTTTTGATAACTTATGCCTAATTCCAACTTCTGTTTTCACACTTAAATTCAAATTTTAACTTTTTGTATCATAGAAAAGATTACATAGGCAACATGTAACATAATAATAATAATGGTAACTCCGATACCAAATTACGATAATTGAATCTTGCATAAAGTATGACGACGGTTTATACCATAACTTCTCTTGTACCAAAGTTAATGGTCATTTTTCAAAAAGAAAGTATGATTAAAATGAATAGAAATGCTCTTTCGGCGTATCCTACACTTTTTATATGTGGAAGTTGAGCGAAAACCACTTAGTATTTATCATAAAAAATAACACAAAAGACATAAACAATTATCATTAAAAGATAAGTAAATTACTCTGACCTCCTCCATAATTTGTTTGAATTATACTAATCTCTCCTACACTTTCAAAATATACACAAACCTTTCCTACACTTTAAAAACACATTATAACTCTCATTTGAATTGATGTTATTGAAGCTATCATTAAGTGTCAAATTTAAGCCTTTGATACCTAAAATGCCCCTTAGCTAGAATAAAAAGATGTCTTCAATGTCCCAGTTATCACAAGTACTCTCTAACTAAAAATAGTAAGGTGTTCTCCTTTTCTTCTTTCTTTCTTTCACCATTTTTTCTTATGTCCTTTATTCTTAATTTTATGATTTTAATTTTTTACTGTAATGTTATTTTAAATTGTAGATGTCTTAAGCTAGCATCAACATGGAAGGCTTGATGCTTGTGAAAAAAATTGTAAATGTGGACAACTATGCTCTATGAAAATTTCTAGATCAGAAAAAAAAAATAACAATAGATTATATTAGAGGTGTGATTTTGGTTGTGAATATTTACAAGAACCATTCCATCTTAAAGGCCTGACTATGAATTCACAATTTTACAGGCCACATCCATATATTATTTTCAATGCCATGGATACACTTATAATATAAAAGAACTTATACGTCCATATTTGAAGTATTTGCTTCCAAAGATCTATCCATATACCTTATATCTTAAGGCTTGAGTTTGTATAAAAAGCAAAACTTACCAATATCACATGTAAAATCAATATATAAAGGTAGGCAACAATAACTCATAATAGGATAAAATTAAATAAAGATTAGATTGCATTGTTTTCAATGCCATGTTTGAGAATATTTTCAAATATCTTTGAATTGTAATACAACAGATTGTATATCTTAGTTTAGGCTCTAATATGGCCTAAATTAAAAATTTTCTAATTTGTTCATCTCTAAGCCACATAATTGGGCAAATTCTATATCATAAAGTGCTCATGGTAACAATTGACAAAAAATTTGCTAAGTTTGAAAGAAAATAAGTTTGAATTACAAGAAATTGATGAAAATCCTTTTGTAGGAACCCATCATTTTATCCTAGTTTTATAAAATTGAGGATCCAAACTTGTATCCCAATTAAGTAGGGTTGCTAGGAGTTATTTACCTCTCCCCCTTCACAATATCATGAATAGCAAGCAATCAGAAAAATCCTGCATTCACCATTAACATTGTATCTCACACACTCATAGTTTTGCTTCTTTTTACCTTTCTTGCACCAAATGAATTTTAGGCACAATAAGACTGAATAATGATAAAAATCAATAAGCATATAAAAAATATATGAGAATTTCCCAAACTTAGAATCTCATGTATTTGAATTCCTTAAAGAGCATACCAAATAACTTATAAGGGGAATGCAAAGTGAATGGCATAAATGTTCACATGAAAGGAAGAGTACTAGTAAAATGATCCTTTAATCAAGACTCTTAGAAAAGAATAAGTGAGACAAACTTGCTGAGTATAATTGTTGATTGCATTAATAAGGTTAGCAATGGTTCACACAAATGACAAGACATCTAGGAAGATCGTCCAGACTATAGCTACATCACAAGATCAATGCTAGTCTGTTCAATATAATGTACCATGTATATATTGCCTACTATAGTATTTTGAACAAGATAGGCCCCTTTACATGAATCAAAAACTATCTAAGGGGAAGGCATTTACCTCTTCAACACATTGCTCTACACTGATCCAAGGTTTCAGCATCTTCCTGGCAAAGAACCTAATAAAAGAAAGAGGTTGCCATCAAAGCCTTTATCAATAACTTAACCAGAAAATTATCAAAATAAACACAAAATATCAAAGCAAACTATCATAAAATTGTAGCAAAATCAGAACAAACAAAACCCTGAATTTCATCCCCTATTAACTTTTCTTTCAAATTTTAAATTTATCTTCTATTAATACAAAATTGTAACAAAATCAGAATAAATAAAACCCTAAAAATCCGCTCATAGTACTCGAAATAAATCAATCCCATGGAAGATTAAACCAACATATATATAAGACAAAATGAAGAACAACTAAAACTCAAAACAAATTCACACCTTAATGAATGACGTGGTGTTGCAATGAAGGCTCATCCAAGAATGGAGATTCAGACACTCGAGAGAAAGAAGCAAAGTAGGCAAAGCACGTTAGGGTAAAAGATGAAATGATTTAGTTTATAATTTGTACAAATAAAAAGACCTTATTGTCATTTCATAATTGAAATGAAAAATAATTTAAAATCAGAGTATACTCCTTGAATATTTCTAACAATGCAGTCAAAATAAAGTAACGTATATATTTTAAAATTATAGGATAGATTTGTATAATTTAGACAAAGTATAGAGGAAATTAGAATAATTTACTCTTAAAAAATTTAAGATGAAAACAATCCGTTAATTTTAATAGACATTCTAATTCTCAAAGAAGGAATGTTTGTCGTTCTATGTATTTCTCACCATAACTTCAAGAAGGAATGTTTGTTGTTCTAAATTCTAATCTTATAAGTTCGTGTGGATAATCTATTAAGCAATTTTGAGCTGTGTATTGCTCAAAATAAGTCATTTCCTTTTCTTATTATATGAAGACGGAAAATGCTTTCTTTTTTTTATAACTATAACTTTACACACTCATAAGGTATATTTCTTTTTAAAATATTTATCTTTATTTATAGTCATTAAAAGAATATTGTGTGGATGTATCTTTAAAGAGCATAAGTACCCTTATTCGTTCACATTTATCCATGACATTTATCAGACAAGAAAAAGATAAACAAAAGACTTTAGTTTAGTCTTTGAAAGCTCAGATTCCATCTCACATCTCTATATATACTTTCAATATGTTTAATAGAAAGAGCTAGATTTGCATTATCTTACATATTACTATTCATTTGCACACGTAATGTTATTTTATTCTCTACTTATTTATTAATTTTTTTTCAAGTTCAGATTTTGTTAGGTATATATTGAATGATAAATTATACATAATATTTATAGTATAATTAATATTTTTTTATGACTAATTACACACTAATGCTAATAGCTGAAAATTTCTAGAAAAAATAAAAAAAATATACCATTTTTTAATCACAACGACATTAATCATTTGAGAAGTGCAATCTTCTGAATTAAAGAAAGACTTAATTATATTTAATATATGAGCTGAGTGTAATAAATCAGTTAAAAGAGAAATACACTTTTAAATGAAGAAGAAATAAGATATTAATTTATAATAAAAAGATTAGAGGCTCCTATCCTGACTAAAGGTAATGTATACAATTATGCACATTCAGTGTACAAAATCTTTGTTACAAAAACGTTATGAAAACTTTTGCATTGGCATCTTAGTCCATAATCATAACTAAAAGAATTATCATTTCAGTTCCGAAGGCATAATTAGTGTTAGGATTATTAAAGTATAAAATTAATTATAATATAATCATTAATTCTTTGTATCTTCATCAGGGCCTTCATAAACTCCCACATTTCTAAATATATCATTTAACAATCTATTAGTATCATTATAATAGTCATCTTCATTATACATGTCACTATCAAGATCCATTAAGGCCACATCCTTTTGATAATTATACCATTCTTTGTACCTCTCAACAAATCTATGGCATATCAAATGACCAAACACTATACCTCTCTTTTTCCATTTGCCATTAGTACAAATAGCACAAGGGCATGAAATCTCACCTCCTTGTGGTTTTCCTTTAGTGAAAGCATAATCTAAAAAAAAAATAAAAAAATTAACACCATCAATGTACTCTTTGTTATGTCTAAGTAAATCCATCCAATCTTTCTTCACATATTTTAGTCTACTGAGAAAAAAAATTAAGGAATAAGATAAAATAATTACATCAAATCATCAAATGCATTGATTTCTAAAAAAAAATTATCACTGGAATCAATTCACAAATCGATTTATACTCAATGAATTGATTACTTAATCGATTGATGAAAAGTTGTTTTTGACAATTGTTTTCACCCAAGGTTAGAAACTTTTGTAAATCGATTAGATAATCAATTCTTGAAGAATTATTTCAAAAATTGTTTTTATGAAAGGATAGAAATTTTTATAAACCAATTAGGTAATCGATTCATAACTTCTTATATTATAACATGAATTTATTCATGTTTTGATTCAGTCATGAAGTTCTTGATAACACTCATAGACAATCGATTTATAAGTTAGTAACCCTCTCCTAAATTGATTCATGGTCTGAAAATTAGTTATTTTTTAAATGTATGTTATCACATTATAAAAAGAATCTAACCTCACCTATAAACAGATTTGTGCTTATAAGTAGATCTATCTCTACTTCATCTAATTTCATTAAATCAAACATAATGAATTTATGCTTTTATAAGTTCTAATTTCATTGACAGCCATGGAAGCCCAAGGACACTTTCTCTGTTATCATCAAAATAAAGTTTACAAAATAAAATATTATACTAAACACAAAATAAAAAATGTACCAACTAATTTTGAAAGCAAAATGATCATATTTATCTTGACATTTTTCTGGTGAATTACAGCAAACTAAACTTTACTTCCTGCAAAAATAAATAATAGTTAGTAAATAGCCCTATAACCCAAATATACTATAGCAATAATAGTTAGGATATAGCCCTGTAACCCAAATTCGATGAATAATTAGCTAAAACTCAAAAATTTGATGTTAGTGTATTTGGTTCTTCAATAAAAGTATCACTGATGCAAATCAAGACAATTTCAACTTTCTTCAACTTTGAAAAGTGAGGGTTTAAGTTAAGATTTTCTTGAAAACTTGATGTAAACTTCTCATAAAATAATTTTTTTATTTTAAGAACACTCACCAGCAAAAGATGAAGCTGTGGGCAGCTCGAGTAGGTTGGATCGTTGCCGGCAAACCCAACTGGAACTCGATTGGAATGGCGCTGGAAAAGAAGAAATAGCCACTGTGAAACTGGATCAGGGAAAAGGAATGTCAGAGAAATGAAAAGAAGAGGATCAGCAGCCAGAGCTGGTCAAACGACGGAAGATCGAAGAAGGAAAATCGACCAAGGACGGAAAACGCAAAAACAGGGGAGGCTCAGGCTGAAGGAACAGAGCACAAGCTAGGAATTATAAAATCAAAAGCTAGAGCAGGGAAAGGGAAATAATTGGCCAGGATTGTGTATATATGTTTTTTTTTTGCTTATATTTCTAATTAAATAAGTAAATTATTATCAATTAAATTAATAGGGAATAATTATATAACTATTGTATAAAATTTTTTTATAAAGCAACATAATTTAACTATTGTCTATTAATTAAAATTTTGTAACACTTAAAAAATTATTACTTATTATATTTATGACAATGATTTTAAGTGATTATTGTCTAAAATTAAAAATAAAGACAACAATAAAAAAAAAAAGACTACTTATTCTAATTATAGGCAACAATTTTTTATTGTTGCAATGTTTAGTATTGCTAGAAATAAAAAATGTAATAGTGATTATTTATCTTTATTTATAGTCATTAAAAGAATATTCCGTGGGTGTATCTTTAAAGAGCATAAGTACCCTTATTCGTTCACATTCATCCATGACATTTTTTAGACGAGAAAAGAATAATAAAAAGACTTCAGTTTAGTCTCTGTAAGCTCAGATGCCATCTCACATCTCTAATATACTTTCAATATGTTTAAAAGTTGGACTAATGCAAGCTAGATTTGCATTATCTTACATATTACTATTCATTTGCACACGTAATGTTATTTTATTTATACTATTCTTTACTTATTTATTAATTTTTTTCAAGTTCAGATTTTATTAGATAAATATTGAATGATAAATTATACATAATATTTAGTATAATTAATATTTTCTGATGTCTAATTACCCACTAATGTTAAAAAGCTGAAAATTTCTAGAAAAATTTAAAACAACAAAAAAATCAAAGAGAAATACTGCTTTTTAATCACAACGACATCAATCATCTTCAGAAGTGTAGTTGTCTGAAAATTATAGGAAAACTTAATTATATTTAATATATGAGTTGAGTGTAATAAATCAACCAAAAGAGAAATGCACTTTTAAATGAAGAAGAAATAAGATATTAATTTATAAGAAAAAGATTAGAGGCTACTCTCCTAACTAAGGTTATGTATACAATTATGTGCATTCAGTGTACAAAATCTTTGTTACAAAAATGTTATGAAAACTTTTGCATTGGCATCTTAGTCCATAATCATACCTAAAAGAATTGTCATTTCAGTTTCAAAGGCATAATTAGTGTTAGGATTATTAAAGTATAAAATTAATTATGGTATAATCATCAATTAACAAAATCAAAGCCCAACCCAACACGCTCTGACAGATTCCATCCTTTTATCAAAAGGAAGAGGGAATAAAGGGCACAAGCAGGCACAGCTGTGACCCCATTAAGCAGATAAGAATCAAAATATAGTGGTTCATATTTCTACGCAAATCCCGATATTATAACCTTAATATCTCTTTCCTCCTTTTTTTTTTTCTTTCACAAATTACGAAGATAAGTTTGACCATGGAATTTTTAAGATCCGTCTGTCTACTTACGTTATTCACATTTCCGATGCCAATTTGTATGGATAGGAGCATACATTTCACGTATGGGGTACCTTTGGTACATTTCACATGTGAGTACTTTTGGATTCCTATAATATTATTTGGGATTAATTCTCTGTATACAAAACTCGAGTAGAATGAAATTTAATGATTCAAATTAAAATATAATTTATCATTAGAAGTTAATTCAGCTGATAAGATTAGAGTGCATAAATAACAAGATTTTATATTCAAATCTTATTGAAAATATCTTATTTGTTATCATATAGTAATTACAACATACTTGCTAAATTTGATGCTAAAGAAATTTATTTGTTACATTAAATTTTGCTTTATAAAAATGTCTCACCTCCCATGTTTGAAACAAAATAAATAAAGAAGAAAAAAAGTCACATCCTTGTTATGAAAATATTATGGCCCTTGATCCAAACATGATCCATTAGTATGAAGAAATAATGATATTTGCACTTTGATTCCCCTATTCTATAATGTATCAAAGATAACTTATTCCAATGATTAGATGGGAACACCTTATTAAACAAAGGCTGCATTTTCATGGGGCCTGGAGAGCATTGTTATTTCCAAAATCTTACTTTCTCTTCTTACAATGCAAATAACAACAAGAGCCAATATCTCTTCTTCAAAAATAGTAAAGAGACACAGAGAATATCTTTAGTTGTCCCTCTTTATTAAAGAAAAGTTCCTCTCTTCTCTCCTTTTTGAATTCAAGTAATCCCCACTTACTTCAAAACCCATTATAGATATCTAACCTCTTCTCATAAGTAATCATTCCTTAGATTGCTTGATGAGTTTGAAACTTGATCAACTTCTCCCTTAGTTTGCACTCAAAGAACAAAACTGTTTCAAATTTATGTACTAAATCCTCCAATCCTTCCAAAGTCACCACAAGCCTTAATTTCTCTTTTTCTTCATCCGAATCTTGAAGATGTCTTTCCAAGCACAGCCGCAACAGCCTGTCCAAGTTTACCAGAATCCGGTCTCGAACGAGCCGGCTTCCGGGCACTCAAATGGCTCTTTTGGGACAGTTTTCATTGTTCTTGCAGTGATAGTAGTCATTTCTGCCATTGCTTGCTTCCTTGGAAGGCTTTGCAACAAGCGTTACCACAACAGCCATAGCCGTAGCCAGAAGCCTGTTAAGCAGCAAAAGCAAGTCCACAATGTCCGGTTCAAAGATTTTGAGGATATTGAAGCTGGGTTTGACAAGAGGATGCCAACTGCCAAACCGCATGGGCATGGATATGGACACGGACACGGACACGGAGGCGAAGGGGGAGGCGGAAGAGGGCCAAGGCCGCCACCGGCCAACGGTGGCATGCATAAGGGTTTTGAGATGAAAGTTGGTGGTGATGGAGAGTTAAGAGCAAGTGCATGATGCTGCTTTGTTATGTTGGAAAACAACTCCATTGTAGCATTGTGTTTCTATTTATCTGTTTTGCATCTTAGTCTCTTATGGTCTATTTGGAAGCTAGGAAAATAAAAGAAAAAGAACGAAAATAGAACCTTATCTTTCATTTTAAACTATTTTTAAGATGATAGTTCTGTATTTCCTTTCTTTTCTTTTTATTTTCCTTTTTGCCAAACAAATCAGTAGATTTTCAACTGCGAGTTGAAATTATGTATAATTATACTAGAAACATGGTGTTGTAACAAGTTTTATTGTCTTATTGTTGTGTTGATTCTGTCCTGAAGTATGTGAATATGGATTATATCTTCTTTAATTCACAAATAAAATGTGATAATCTTATTCATTCAAGAAATTAAAACGATGACTTTTATCATTTCACATCTTATTGAATTTCATTTACCAAACAATGCCTATGACATTATTGAGTCTCTGGTCTAAGGTTTTTTGTTCAACTGATATATTTGCACTTACAAGCCCAACATATACAAGAATAATCAACAAGAACAGAGCAAACTAACATGCCATTTATGCATGGGAAGATCTACAATTTTTTGTCAACCATAAAAAAAAAAATAGAATCGATCCATTTAAAATTAAAATCATAAATAAGTTACACATAAATAAAATTCCAACTGAAATGAATATTATTTTTTTTTTATAATTCTAAATGAATAGTAAGAGAAATAAAAACGAGGTTTATGAAATTTGAACACCTTACTTACAACATACATTTAGATATTAATATCAAAATTGATAATACTTCAATTACTGAATCCGCGAGAAATCACTAAAAAAAAATAACTTAAGCAATAACAAGAAATGTACTTCACATTTTATTTTGATCCTCCAGTTTCATTTTGACCTTGTTAATGGAAGATGTTATTAATCAAATAATGCATACAAATTGGACATCATCCCTGATAGCCAAACTGTAATTTCATCAAGCCACCAGAAAAATGGAAACCTTCTTTCAGATGCTTAAGCCTCCATAACAATCGTTCTCTTTTCTGACAGTAATGGCATCCCTGCATCATTAGACTTTTCATAATTGGGAAGGACACAAAACTGTCAAGTCCTGGAGAATACTTGTACCCTTTGGCCGTGCAAGCATTACAAGAGAAGACGAGGCTACCTAAACAACCAATATGGTCTAATTTTTATCAGCAAGTGTACATTTTGAATCAGAAAATACTGCATCTTATGCGAGATCGTGAGGGATTTATAATGAAATTCAATTTTTTCTGAAATAATGTGAAAGTGAAAGTAAAAAATTAGGATATAAGAATAATATTTTTACAATTTTTGTATTTACATAAGATTTGAATTACATGATTAGATATTTTTTTCTTGTGAAACTATCCCAATTTAAACTTGAAATTTCTAAAAAGGTGGAATTTCACAACAATTAATCTTAAAGGTAAAAAAATGGAGTTATTTTGAACTCATAAGTGAATAAGAGAATGAAACAGTGTTAATTACAATTTTATTCATTTGTAATTTTATTTTCAAAAAATTATTTTATCTATGTAACTGTGATAAGAGTCGTAAATGAATTAAAAAAAATTAGAAGTAAGAGTAATTTTTTTTCAATAAAATGTGACTCCACGAAAAATTGTTTGTAGCATACTAGCATTGTAATATCCAAAACACAGCCTAAAAAAATATTTAGAAAAAATGAAATAAAACAGAGGAAGCAGCAGCAGGCTACGATGATTTTGTGGAGCTATGGGTTGCTTCATCTTGAACCTTTGGACGGTTGATTTTGTATTACTACAAGTGGCAAGTGAGTCAAAACCACTTCTGGGCCTCATTCAGTGCTAAGGTGTAAGATTCCCTCTGCCAAAGATTATACCACTGACTACAGTGATACGCTATTCCACAATTGAAATGCAAAAATTGGTTAGCATTGTCGTCTACCATGTGCTTCCATTTTGGAGTCTGTTGTAAATATACAAGACAAGAAAAGTCTCTTTCTGCCAATAATAGCATTATTTGCAGAGCTGCACTCACAAAAGAAGACAATGGCGACAGTTTTGGAATTTGCAGTGGAGTGGCTTAGACCATTGGTTGAGACAAATGCTTGGGATTACATTGTTGTTTGGAAATTTGGGGATGACCCAACTAGGTATCACAGATTGTTTCAATTTTTTAAGGAACACCCACAAGAAAATTATGAATGCATTTTGACAATCTGATGTTTGTTTATTAAAAAAATTTCCATTTTTTATTATCTGTAGGTATATTGAGTGGTTGGGTTGCTGGTGTTGCGAGGGCTGCAATAATGAGGAATTCAGGGCCAAAGAGGAAAGGGTGAAGATTATTTTTTGGCTCCAATTTGTAGGGATACTCACTTTCAACATCCAGTGAGAACAAACGCCTGTGAGGTTCTTGCTCAGCTGCCTTTTACAATGCCATTGTACTCTGGGTATAAAAAGCTTCCGTTCTTTCTGATTCCAATTGTTGTTTTTGTTCTTTCTATGCAATTACATGAAATTATCTAATCCAGTGTTCATGGAGAGGTTGCAATATCAAAACAACCAAGATGGATCACCCAGGTAATTCCTTTTGATTCAGGCACTCAACATATTGATGATTTCTTGCTCTCAAATTTGATTTTGTTTACTTGCTTTGTGATATGTAATGATTCAAAACAAAGAAGTAAATAGACTATTATGAGTCTTTGATTTTAGTCTCTTGTTGCTGATTCAACTGATATTTGTGTCTTGACGGAAGTGGAAGACAACCTGTTTGATTTAAATAGTGAATGAAGAAAATCCTTCCATTTCTTTTTACCTTTATTGGATTTTTTTCAATAAGGAAATTGAGAGCATTTTATGTAGACAGAAGTAGAAGGTTGATGGTTGGTGATATACTTGCACTCCATTGCAGCACAACACTGCCTACTTGATTACAGAAATAGATTTTCACTTAATAAATGCTTCTATTGTAAATCACCAATTGCTTGTTCTGTTGTCTTCTTTTTCAGCCCTGTGCATTATCTGATATTCATAATTAATCCTATATCCCACAATTGGTTAATTAGTAACTACATGCTCATAATCCAAGATGATATTAGCTTCCCCAAAAAAAATGCATATAACAAACATTCATTTCAAAGTACCTCATCAAGTAGCTTATACTATTAGTAATGCTCGACTTGTGAACTTGTGATGGATACATTGTTTACCACATGTGAAAGATCAGACTAAAATGTTTTTTTAACAGGACCCAATTGGAACACATGCTTTGATCCCTATAATTGGCGGTCTTATTGAGTTGTTCACTGCAAAGCTTGTAAGACATACAAATTTTAATACTTTTCTGGTATCATCAACTTCTTAGTTTCTTCCATTAGTTGAATAATTATCTTTTACAGATTACAAAAAACGTCAAATTCATAGAGTTCATAACAGCTCACTGCTGTGTCCCTTCGAAGCAAGAAGCCATGTCTGTGCAGAGAAATCTTCCTCCAGTAACTCAATGCAGCTCCCATCCTAGTATTAAATGGTCGTCCAATCGATCCAATCCTTCATATAAACATTCATCATTTGATTCAAAATTTTCTTTCTTGACTCAACATTAATCTACGAGGGAATCTGTTAAAAGATCCTGTAGCTCTAAAAGGTCCAAGCGCAATGAAATTTCAGGAAAGCCAAAGAGAGGTTTGGAATTCAACTGTAGAACTTCGGAAGAAGATAAAGCAAAATTCATCAGGGAGCTTCACAGAGAAGGATGCCTATCTAAAAATCTTGTCACTGAGAGGAATAGGAGGAACAGAATCAAATGTGGCCTCTATACTCTACGGGCTCTGGTTCCAAAGATCACCAAGGTAGAGAAAACTCTGTTTGTATGTGTTAAGTTTCATTCTTCTCTTGCATAGAACCTAATCCGCTGAACTTTCATAGATGGATAAAGCTTCCATTCTTGGAGATGCAATGGATTATATAAAAGAATTGCAGGAGCAAGTAAAAGAACTTCAAGATGAGATCAGGGATTTGGAAAAAGAGGACTATAAGAAGAACATGCCGCAGTCGCGGATGCCAACAGACGAGGAACAAGGAGAATCTAGAAGTCTGCCTCTTGCTGTGTTCAATCAAAGTTACCCTGGTTGCAAGGGAAAGACACCGATGAAGGTGCAAAGAGCTAATATAATTTTCTGCTTCACTGTTGGTTCGGAGACATGTATGAAACTAAATTTGAGATAGTCTTCCATATTTCCCTAATATATCTGTTAACATGTATCATGTTCCAAGGCGCAAGTGGAAGTGAATCAGATTGCCCAGAGAGATTTCTTGATTAAACTATACTGCGAGCAGCAGCGACGTAGATTTTCAAGGTTGATGGAGGCTATACATTCATTTGGACTGCAGGTAGCTAATGCCAATGTGACAACGACATTTGATGGCAGAATCTTGAACATTCTGACGGTGAAGGTAAGGTTCTAAGATACTGAAACAAAGAGCACAGTGCAAACTGATTTAAATTGTTGAAACTTATGAAACGTGGAAGCAACCAAAAGATATTTATCAGTCTCTTAGCGTTCAAATTAATCCAGAATTACATGTCCAAATACCCTATCACATTTGAAGGGCCAGTCTGGATGTGTCAAATCAGAAACCAACAAACAAAAAACCAATACTCAAAATGATTTCAAACATGAAATAGAATATTACTCTTCATCATGTAGTAACTGAACCTTACGTTCTTAAAGCATTCATTCTTCCCCCACCTCTCATTTGCCTTCACAGGATTATCAGATATCATAGTGTTGTTGCATTTTATTTCACAGGCAAGCAAGCAGGATATTCAATTAAAGAAATTGAGAGAATATTTGATCGAGCAAATAGGTTAATGTTAGAGAAAGTCGATATAAAGGTCGGGAAAGAGGTGGTGATAGAGTTCAAGAAAAATGACAAGCTCCTTAACAGCATTTTGATGTTTCTGCTTGGAAGTTTCAGTTACGGATGAGAAATAAAGGATTGAAATGACAGATTATCAGCGAGGTCGTTAATATCTGTAAAATCACTCGTACAATAGCCAAGTAGAAATTGCAAACCTTCACTTTTCTGGTTTTAGCAACTGAATTTAGTAATCCCTGAACCCATTTCCCTTTGCTGCTTGTTGCATTTGCAACAATATGGTTAGTACTCATTGCCATAAATTCAGAGTGAAAAATAGAAAAATTATCCTATCACAATCAGAACATATTTTACAATTTTATCCTTGTTATCAATCCTAAAGTGCAGTACGAAAATCAATCTATTCTGATACGGCATTCTTAAAAAACCTGTTGATAATAGTAACAGTCTATCAAATCCACTCAACACAAACAAGGTAGTAGTGTTTTACATCCCCAGTACTAAAAAAATGGGGAAGGAAAAAGGGAAAAAAAATGGAAGAAAAAAATTATTAAATAATGCTTGTATACTCTAAGTAAGCTCAAGTCAAGCAAAGGCAGTATTAGTGTATGGATCCTTTTATGATGCCGTATAAGATGACGTAAAACCAGGCTTCAGTGGGGACTTTGGTAAAATTAGGTTAAAACCAGCAGCCTTGCACCCCAATATGCCTATATGCTTGGTGACTGCTATATGCATTTCCCTGATATGCTTATGCTCAACACTGGTACTATGTGTTTTCTCTGATATGCCTATGCTCAGCATTATTGCCCTATGCTTTCCCTGATATGCTTATGCTCAACACTGGAGCTATGTGATTTCCATGAAATGGCTATATGCTCAAGACTGCCTCTATGTCTGTTGCCCAACTTTCAAATGCTGAGTTCTGAAGCTCTGTTCGTTGAAAGCTCTGGTCTCTGATTCCCCACTTGAGCTAGCCTGGGCCCATGAATTTTGGATTCCAGAATATTCCTTAGAATTGTATTCTCCACTGTACATATCAAATTCGGAACTGCCAAAGCTATTGTTCATCCTGAATCTCATAATGTCTTCATTATACTGGCCAGAATCATAAACAATGCTCTGACCATATTTTACCCCGTTAGATAGGTCAGATAGCTCGTTCCTACTATCTAAGGCCCTTACTACCTGATCAAAATCAAGAGAATAGTAAATTAATGATTTTTTTTTTTAAAGAGATAAGATAAAAGGTTCTCTAAGGAAGACAATGAAATCAATAGAAAACAATTACAGGATAAACAGGTAAAACCTTGAAAGGAACTTATTAAACAAAAGAAATGTTTCTTAGAAGTACCTGTATCATACGGGGCCGCTTTGGAGCAGAATGACGTATACATGCTGCTGCTGCTTCAACCATTCTGTGCATTTCACTCTCCACAAAATTCCTTTCAAGTTTTGGGTCGATTAATTGACTATAGTCACCAGTTTCAACTGCACGAATGAGAAGAGGACGTGCCTGCAAATGAATAGAAACATTGTTCAAAATGCAGTCGGATTTTAGCATTAAAAAACATAACTACTGTCAGCAGCGAACACTCCATACGAAGTAGGCACAAAGTTGTCAACAGATTATTAGGGGATAGGGAAAAATGGTTGAAATGATTGTTTAGCACAAGAGAAATTAAAATGACAGATCAAATAAATGGAATTTTATGTGGTGGACATTGTAATATCAAGTTACAATTATGATGCAGGATGTGTGTCTGAGTTGCCAGACACCTTTCTAGGGCTTTTCAAAATGGAAGCATCTGGAATCTTATCTGATGGTGACAATAACTTGCAAGTGACTATTGCAAGCAATAATTGTTGTCCAGAAAATTTTTAGCAAGGCTCCCTTGATTGGAATGGGGAAATGCAAAGATATTTTTCTGATATTTCAATCATTGAAAAGTATAAGTCTTTTTCCAATTGACATACTCTAACGGTTTTTACTAAACCTGAGGAGGATGCCTTGAAGTCTTGAACAGACCTATAAACGGTAGAACTGCACTTCAGAATACACATAAATGCACTAAAAAACCAAAATCTTGGTTGTGGCACCTCTCAAATAAGTAATCAACTATATCAGAAGACTAAGGGGTTAATAACCGAAAATAAGCTTCTCTGAAATTTCCCACTGTGGCTCTTTTTCTTCTGTGCATGCAAGCATAGTTTGCCTCGAGCAATCACAATTCCAGAGTAAAGGTTATGTGGGGCATAATTATATTATTTTAATACAGGCTAGTGAAAGTAGTGACCATGTTATTTCTGATACTATCCAAAGGATGCTAGAAAGAAGGATTGAGAAAGTATCAAAAATTCAAAATTCAAAGTAAATTTATTTCATAAATTCAGTAAAAAAGGGAGCCTTTATACCCATTCAACCAAGCTCTCATCCCCTATGGGCTGAGTTTGATCAACAGGTTTCCTTCCTGTAATAAGCTCCAGAAGCACTACACCGAATGAGAAAACGTCTGATCTATCCGTCAATTTTCCACTTGTTGCATACTCTGGGGCCAAGTACCTGGAAGGTTGAAATAGAATCAATTGGTCATAGTTCTGTATGCATGTGTTAGCAACTATATTATGGACCCCAAATAAATTTTTGTTCTAAATTGAACCTTAACAGGTGGTTTAAAAATTTTAAAATATGGGACTCCTCATGGAAGTTTAAATCTACCTTACCTCAATGACAGATGAATTAAATATATGCAATCACTGAACTAAGCAGTATCCTAACTTTGAGAGGCGAGGAATCTTTTTGGGATGTTTCCGGAGTAGAAACTACTAAAAATCTGCCAATTTTATTCCATATCATACATTAATATAAGTTTTAATTTATTTTTATCTCCTGGTGAAAATTTTCCAATCACCAGAAACCTCAACTCCTATGGAAACTTCATTTGAATAAGAGATCTATGTACTGCCCGATGTTCAGGGAAAGAAAGCCTACCCAAAGGTCCCCATAACCCGAGTTGATACATGAGTATTAGCATCATTATTTAGTTTGGCAAGCCCAAAGTCTGCAACCTGCAATAAAACAAGCTCAATCTCCATTTCATTTCACTAAAAAGGTATTACAAATTGAAACATGTAAAATTAGAAACAGTTTGAACTTGCCTGGGCTTCAAACGAATCATCCAGTAAAATGTTTGCAGACTTGATGTCTCTATGAATGATTTTAGGGTTGCCTATAAACAGATCAAATTATATAAATAGCTTTATATATCTAAAGAGTTCAAAACTAATTATAAGGAAACGTTGACAGGCTATATAAAGTAGGAAAAAGTGAACATAAACAAAGCAAGTCAACACTTTTTTGCATGTTTTCTATGAAGTAGATCATTAGATATGAATCACATGACTATGAGGGTGATCTTGCAATTTACGAACCAAAAAGAGAGATGATGCATGGTGACTCAAAAATAACACAGAATTACTGAAGCTTACATGATGTTCAAAACAAGGTTAAAAATAATAGGTGTATCCTTTTTGTAATTTTTCCAAAGCTTTGTTCTCTCTTTTAGCAAACCTATCCATATTCCTCCTTACATCTTTTAGTAAAATTCATCAAACATCATGGACATCTAAGGGACTAGAGAATAACAATAGGAAAATTAAAGAGTCTGTTTAATATTTATAACTTTGTATTACTGTACGCATATATTTACCAGTAACAGAGCATGAATATATACTTACAGTCTTCGTGTAGATAAGCGAGTCCCTTAGCAGCCCCTATAGCAATCTTTACCCTCTTGGCCCAATCCAATACTTGCATTCCACTTCCTATCAGCAAATAGAAACAATCAAACAGGAGAAACAACATATAGAGTGAAAACAGAAACTAGTTTTAAAAAAACTCACGTTACCATGCAAATGGTGATCGAGAGTTTTATTGGGGACAAACTCATAAACCAGTATTCTCTGCTGCTCAGATATGCAGTAGCCAACCAAGGATACCAAATGTCTATGGTGAACACGGCTGATAATCTCCACTTCAGCCTTGAACTCCCGCTCACCTTGCCCACTACCAGCTTTCAGCTGTTTTACAGCCACTATCCTACCATCCGGAAGCCAGGCCTTGTAAACACACCCAAACCCGCCCTCCCCAATGACATTTTCGCGTGACAACCCATTTGTTATTTCTAGAATATTTTCAAAGCTAAAAACTACCTGAGAAACTATAACCCCTACGTCTGTAGTACCTGAATGATGCATAGTTCCTATTTGAGTTGCATTTTTAAAATTGCTTCCAAGGGAAGAGTGTGAGGGCTGTGAACCATAGAACCCCTCTTGTGGAACATTCACAGTACCATGCTGCTGCACATAGGGATGCCCATCTGCACCAGATAGCCAGAATAACTAGCCTCAAAATGAGATGAACAAGGGTACAGTAAATTCAATAATTTGCCACAACTATATTTTTTACCTGGTTTCATCGGAAAGTTATCATGGGAAACGTAAGGTGCATTGTACTGTGTCCCTTTTCTCTTCTTCTTCAAGACAAACACAATAACTACAGCAACAAGCGCAACAAAGAATATCCCAGCAAGTGCAAAACCAATGTATTTTCCAGTATTTTCAGGGTCACCACTCGAGGAGCTATTAGAGGACCCACTTGATTTTGAAAGGGAGCCATGGGATGTTGAAGAAGATTGTGACTGATAATTTGACCCGGAACCTGAAGCAGGGACAAACCTTGTTTGTGGCGGTGGCGGTGGCCGAGAATTCTGTCTAGTTGGTGGCGAAGCGACATTTTGAGGTGAAACAGAAAAAGGTGATGGGGTTGATTTGTTAGAACCTGAGGGTGGTGAAGAATTGCTGGAGGGCGCAGGTACAGATTGGTGTGGAGGCGAAGACGAAGATGGAGATGGAGGTGGAGGTGAAGCTGAAAATGAAGACGGGGGTGGAGGTGAAGGTGTAGACGAAGATGGACGTGGAGGTGGAGGAGAGTTGCCCGTTGGAGATGAAGAATTATCATTTGATGATGGCGGTGGCGAGGAGGGAGGCGGCGGTGATAGTTTTGGTGGTGGCGGCGATGGCGAAGGTTCAGGAGGAGGTGAGGTTTTCGGCGGCCGAGGGGACGCTGACGGTGGTGGAGACTGCGATGATGGCTCTGATGACTCTGGTGGCGAAGAATCTGACTTGCTGGGAGAAGGTGAAGATTTTGGAGTTGACGCGGTATTGGACTCACCTAAATCAATCGCATTTAGTCGTGAATGAGCACTTGAATTTTTCTTCGCCATTTCTGAATTCCAAGGCTCAGAAACTTCAATGTGGATTTTCAAAAACTGCCAAAAAAAATTTTTTTTTGGCTTTTTTTCTTATCCTCAGAAACTTCCGAGTCGGTTTCCAAAAAACGAAAAGGGAAAACAAAATCTCCCTTTTCTCTTCTGATTCTCAGAAACCCCAATTAGGTTCTCAGAAAATGGGTATATGATGATGATGAAGAAGAGGAAGGAGGAGGAGGAGGAAGAAAGTTTGTTGTTTGGGGATTGAACAGCGATTGAAGTGAGGTTTTGAGGATGTTTTGGGAAGAATTTGCCAGCACGATAACGCTGAGAATGAGAGAGGAAGTTTTGGCCAGCATGAACAGAAAAAAAAATTAGAAAAATTAAAAAAAAATATTAGGCTTTGTTTCCGCCATTAACAAGCTAGAAACCCTGAAAATTCTCTCTTTTTTCTTTATTTTGGGGAAGAGGAAGGTAAGTTTCTGATATTTTTCATAGATTTTGCTTTGTGGATTTGTTCAGCAGCCAAGTGTTACTCTTCTATATTTGATTTCTCATCTCCTAAAATCTCGGGTTACCGCCCAACGTAAACGGGTTGGCGCGGGGAGGTTAATTAAGTGGTAGTAACGGCTAGTTTAGTACCCGGTCCATCAGGCTACCGAATTCCTCACTGGATCCCGGTTGGAAATATATCTCCAATTTATTATTTTTTTTAAATATCTCTAATTTATTAGATGAATGGAAAAAAATAGAGGTAATATTGTATGTGTTTGGCGTGTTAAAAAAAAGTTAATTTTCAACTTCTTGATTTAATCAAATAGTACTTTTTTTATATATATTTTATATGTGTTTTGTGCACTATCTTTTAAGAAAAAAAATTCTTTTAAAAAGTTACAATAAAACTTTTTATTTTTTCTTAATTTATCTCTCTGTTTTTGGTTAATTGATTGTATATGTCCTAATTAATTAGAAATCCTCATTTTTAATACTTATTATTTTAATATCATATTATTTTCAATATTTATCTTTCACAAAGTCAAAAAGGACAAAAAAACTCACATATCATTATATATTTAATATATATCCATTAACTCAATATAAATAAATAAGTAAATAAATAAATATATAATATCATAAAATATAATTTAATTAAATTTTAAATAATTTTATTCTTATTTTGAATACTGTAATTGCATCAATATGCTTTTACATCAAAATATATATAAATTAATTTACTTGATATATTATCTAATTATATTTATATTTTTTTTATGTTATTTTATATTTATAAACTAGTTAAATAATTAAATTTATTAAATAATTTTAAGACAATCAGTTAGTTTATCAATTTTAACTTTAAATTAATAATTAATGACCAGTAAAATAACTAACAGTTAACTTATTAATTATTAGCTAATAGCTATTTACGCTAAGGCAACTCCTTGTTCCCATCACAAAGTTTGAATTTTTTTTTGTTTTTACATGAATCCTGCAACTTATTTAATATTGGGATTGAGACTCTTGATAATCAATTATAAATTTAATAATTAATTTTATATTTTTTTTGAGATATTTATTTATAATTTTAAAACTTTTCAATAAATTTATGGAGAAAATTTAGATTAAATTAAATTTTATTTAAATAAGGATTATATACAAAGAAATATTAAATTTCTTTTCTTTTTATTTTCATTATTTTTATTCTAATGGCAATATAACTCTTTTTCAATAACTTAATATTAAAAATTAATTTTTCTTTCCACCATTAAAAAACGATTAGATTCTTTATATTCAATTTTTAAATAATATTATGCAACATAAAATAAATTATATATTGTCAACTGTTTTAAAATCAATAATCCTCTTAATCAATTATCTTATTATTATACCAAATAAACTCAAATATAATCATCAAATGATTACATTTTGTCTTAACATAAGTAAAGTAATTTATCTGCCTCAAACTCTTCTATACATTGAAGGTTGACATAGTAAAATAAAATTCAAATAAAAAAAATCTCATCAATATTGACATCTCAACAAAAAAAAAATGATTGGACTCTCTTATTTCTTTAGTATAATAAATTCATAAGAAAGAGTAACCAGCAATTTAATTGCATAATTAATTTTTATGTAAATAAATTGTGTCGATTTATATAATAATTCAATTCCTTTAAGAAATTGTGATTTCCAAATGCTATAAGGTGCAAGCCATGACCTCAAAATTGGCTCGACTTGCTCCCCAAGTAAGCCCATGCAGTATACTATCCATGTCCACCTCAAAATTAGGTCACCCAATTCACAATTACCAACCTACCCTCCCACCGACCCATACTCCTACCAATTCCGACTCGACCCGTACTTTGCTCGGAGGGGTACTTAAGTAAATTAGAAATTAATACAGAGAATTCAAATACCAGTGAGAAAATGGTTCCAGTTGGAAGGGTCGGCCCGACAAGGGTTTCTTTCTTGCGCCTTGCGGCTTGTGCTTCAGACATATATATATATAAACATCATCCTATATACATCTTGTGCTTTATTCTTCTTTCTTCTGCTTCTTGTGGTTTCTCTTCTGCTAACATCCATATATTCTGAATTGTACGTACAGCTCTAAATACATATGCCTCCTGGCAGAAGAAACCAATCTAAGGATTGATCAACTAGTAACAATTTCTAGTTTGTTAAATGCAAAAAGAGGTATTTTTCTTGTTTGTTACTCTTTTTTTTTTTGTGTAAGGAAAAAGTTTAAGAAAAATATTATGTGAAGCACAGATACTTCATGCTTCATCCCACCGTATTCGATACATATCTGTATTGCATATTTGACAATATGTATATTTTGTTATTGACTAATAAATTTACTTTTTTTATGTTTGAAATTAAATGGAATCTTAATTATTTGTATTAATATATCTAAAAATACACTTTTAATTAATACTTTTGAAAATTTGAAGTATATTAATGATGAATTGCATTGAATTTTTATTCATATAATAAATTTATATTTTATTTATAATATTCTTGCCATTCATATCTTTAATTTTTGAAATTTTTTAATATTTTCATATAATATTGGTACTACTTAAAATATGTTGTTGTATTTTGAAGTTAGAGTGCTACTTATTTTTAAATTGTAATCTTGTTAAAAAAATTTACTACAATGATTACACTAAAAATTATAATCCTATTAAAAAAAGGTGCATCAAAATTTTTTTTTGAAATTCTACTTTCTAAGGAAAAAATTATGAAAATATATATATGTTAAAACATGTCTTTTATTTTAGATTTTTCTTTAATAGGATTCAACATATTGTTTATGATAGTTTGGTTATCAAATTAACATATTATTATAGGTGTTTACTTAATATCCTTATACATAAACTTATTGCATTAAATTTTGATGAGAATAGATAGTGATGCCAATTGAGATTGAAGCAAAATCATATAGTTTCTCTATCACGGAAGACGATGACAAAAAATTGGATCATGAATCAGAAATTGAAGTGACTAGTCCTTGGAATGAAGATTTCAGTAGGTATGGGTTAAACTATGTAGAAGAAAATAGCTTCGAATGGGAGTTGGTCAAAGAAAACTTCCTAATTGGCATGGGTCTTATGAGGAATGTTACTAATGTTATGGCCGTACGTAAGATCAAGAACTCTTTTATTTATGGGAAGCAAGCTCGGGTGGATTCCTTTGAGATTTTCAGGAAGGCGGTGGCAGAAAAATGCGGCGGCCGCGCTAATGTGAGGTATGCTTGGTATGGTGGTTCCTTGGCTGAACTCTTGGAGGTTGTCTACTTTGGGTTTAGCAGCTGCAGAAGTAACACAGCAGAGGTCCAGTCTCATGGCTTTGGGATCTGCATGTCCCCTCTCAGATTTGCTATTGATGGGTAAACTCTTCGACCTATACAATTAAACTTATTTGAAATTTTATTTTGATGAAGATATCATAATTTAGCATTTATATTTTATGTCCTAGTACTATCATTTTACATGTTTATTTATATTAGAATGTTTTAATAAAATAATTTATTTAATATGTGAATCATTATGTCTTTTTACACATAAATATTATCATATTAGAATTTTATGATTCAATTCAAAATAAAAAATGATGTGAATTTGATCATGAGTCCTTTCTTTTATAATCAAATAAATTATTATGGAATCTCTTAAATTTTACATTCTTGCAATTCATGTAATGAATTTAATGATTTGTTGAACATAGAAGGTCTTTGACCGAACACGCAGAAAGCATTTAAAAGCAAAACTTATTTTTAACTTCTTCTATATATCACAATAGAACACCATTTACACCTTTAGTATTTAGATCAAGGATCCACTATTATCTTGAAATCCTAATACTTTTATGCCCTATTATGAGCTTGACTATCATGATACATATTAGTTTCTTTTAAATTTACATAAGTTTAATCTTTTAGAGTTATAAATTATAAGTCATGATTTATATGAATATATGATATTAGAAGAATTGTTTTTCTTGACTTAATTATGATTTATTGAACTCTATGTAATATGCATAACATGAAAATATGCTATTTTATATTGAATCATATATCTTATAGATTTTTTACTTAATTCGATTCACAATTCATAATATATGCTTTTTGATTAGTGAAAATATGTTATTTTCATATTAAATCATAAATTTTATTGATTCACAATTTATAATATATACTTTTCAATTAATGATGCCAATCATGATTAGATATTTTTTCACCTAATATATTTAAGTTAATTATAAGGAAGAGGCATGATACCATGTCCCTTTTTGGAACCTTAATTAGGAGTTTTCTACTTTAGAGGTTTTTTATTTATTTATGATAAAAATTAATAATTTAGTCCTTTAAATTATGTTGTGCTTGCAATTTCATCCTTGTTTTTTAATTAAAGTATCATTAGTAGTCCTTTAATTTCATACTGTTCACACAAAGCAGTCCCTTAATTTTGCATCATTTAGATCTCTTATTTGATTTCACTATAATCCAATTAGAAGACACCTACAAAGCATACTAAGTGCCCGATTGACTTACTAAATCATAAAATAAAAAAAAAATGTACAATTGAAGAAAAGAATGACATCACTTCCTTTTTTTTTTTTTTTTTTTTCAAAAGAATGGTGATTTGAAGGCTAGAGATTTAACACGTTATTTCATCTGAAACAATTAAAGAATGATGTTATTTTCTGCCTTAATTGCAATCTTCTTTTCTTTCCAGTGTGTGACTTAAACCGATTAGCTGGGGCACTAAATATGTTATAGAGGTTTCTCATTTGGATTATAATATAATTAAATAGATGGAAAGACTATTTTGTTCTAACAAAGTGAAATTAATGAATTAAAAACAGCATTTCAACAAAATCAAGAATGAAATTGCAAGTGAAGAATAAGTTAGAAGTCTAAATTATTGATTTTGTCTTTATTTATCCTTATATATAATATTTAATTAATTTTCATGATATTTCTATTATAAATCCACAACTTGGAAAATAGAGAAAGAAAAAATAGAAGACAAACAGGCTGAGAGAGAAACAAAGAAGAAGATAGAGAGAACATCAAGAGAAAGAGTGGTTGAGTTCTATTAGAATAACATGTCTTTTTCTAGTACAAGAATTCCTCTTTTTAGTTCTTACTGCATATTATAAGCTATCAGTTTGATATACAGTATTAGAAACCGTTTCCTTCAAAGTTCAAACCCATAGTTGTCTCTTGCCTAAATCTGTTCTAAACCCACCCATCAATATTCAAACCCAAAACCTAATCTCACATGTACTGTTGAGAAAAACCATTAATCATCCTCAAGCGTCATTCTTTTGATGGTACATATACCGTAATAATCATACGGTACAGTTGCAGTAAAGGCTATACATTTGTGTGGAATCCACACAAATTTTTTGAGCCACACATAATATTTGTGTTTGAAAAACCGGATCGAAGCGACTGAATAAAATATTGAATAGAGCTAAGATTTTGTGTGTGTTTGAGCAGGGCACTGTCAACGGTTGCAGATGAACAAGGGTTAAGGCATGTGTTGCTATGCAAGGTGTTATTAGGGAGAGTAGAAAGTGTTCCTGGTGGTTCAACACAGATGCTGCCTAGTTCAAAGCACTTCGATTCAGGGGTCGACAATATTCTACAACCCAGAAAATATATAATATGGAGTGCTTTCATGAATTCACACATTCGTCCTGAGTATTTTTTAAGTTTCAAGTTCACTTTAAATGGTAAGCTCATCTCAATCTATTTTCATATTTTTCTATTAATTAAGAAGATATTGAATTACATGATTAGCCTTTATCACTTCAAGCAAGATTTCTCGTTGGAGAATAAATATTCTCTCACATCTTTATTTATATGCTTTCATAAACATTTAGATCTCATCTATTTATAAGAGAATGTGAATAAAGAATAAAAATAAATAATCAAAATAATAGTATTGTTTATTGCATATAAACTCTATCATAAACTCTCATATCTAACATGACAACAAAGTCAATAACGTATCATGTCACTTAATTCATTAATAATAATTATTAGTATTTTCAAATTACTTTGAATTATTTTTATCCTTCTTGCATACCTTATTGTTTGTTTACTATCAAAGACTCCGGCTCCATAGTATCTAATAGGTTGTTTTGGTGTTCAGATTCTCAATTGCCTTGCACATTGAAATTACAGCCTCAATCGAAATGGATTACATTTCCTAATTTAATGTCAAAACTTTCCGAGTATCTGGAACCATATAAAATGGCCTTATTGGAGAAATCCCACAGTGATTACCGAGTAAGTAAACAATGTTCTTGTAATACTCCTAGATTCGGAATTGCTAGCTGTGATTTTGGAGTTAATTAATCTGTTTTCTTGTAATTAGTTAGTTAATGTTTTTAATTATGTTTAAATTGGCCAAAGGAACAAAAATTTACGCGACGAGAATGGATACAGCAAGTGCGGGAAGTAGCAGGGGAGACACTTTTGATCTCAATATTAAAAAATCACGGCATCGAGCGCTAGCTTTCTTGAGACTATTCCATCTTTTTTCATGAGTATTTTGTTATGAATACTCTTTTAAAGGTATTTTAAAGTTGTTCTCTTTTGTAAATTATGAAATCCACGGTTTTATGGACTCGATTATGCATATATAATATATTCTTAAAATAAAAATGTATCAAATTTTTCTCCTTCTATAATCTAATTTTATGTATTTTCTTATTTTTTAATTCTGTATTTGTAATCATAGGATTTAGTGGCCACTTAACAGTTTAATTACCTTTGTACTTTTGACAATGGAAATCTTAATACAATTAATTCTTTACCCTTGCCACAGCAGTGACTTCTTAAGTTCTATGTACATATTAGATAAGTAAGATGTTTTAACAATATAGTGTATAAAGTCTGTTAAGATAATGCTTAAAAATGATTTTATTATAACTTTGATATGAATATTAAAATTAAGGAGTTAATTTTCCTGTTAATAAATAGATTAATTAAGTTATGAGTCGAGGTAGATCAATGAGCCAGAGACCTATTGTAACCCTACTTCCTAAATGTGTTTTTGCAATATAAATAGATATATCTATCTTATTATCAAACATGTCTTCACAATTTCCTCTCCCTTAACATAGTATTAAAGTTTTCTAAACCCTAGATATCTTTTCTCTTACCAACCTAGTCAAATAAAATTTATTCTTTTTCTCCTTTCTTCTCTTTCTTTCTCCTTTTAATATCGTGAGTTATGGCGATTCTATTTAGCAGCAATTTTGGAATTGCATGTTTAGCAGTAAGTATCAAACGTTTGGATACAATTTTTGTGATGCATCCTACATTAGTCATTATTACAAAGAGCTTAGTCATATTAAGAAAATTGTCCTAAATTGAAAACTGCACCATCATCTTAGTTTGCATATACTACAACTAGTACTCTTATACAAGAGCTTGAGCTTACACGAGGCATAACCATATTTGAAAATGAGTATGCTCGATACCTTTAATTCCAAGCCTCTAAGTAGTCATCACCTATCCAGTTCAATGCTATTATGGTTTAAATAGATAATCCTATTACATGTCTTTCTAGTTCCAATATTAGATGAATTATTGATTCAAGTGTTACAGATCATATAACGACCAACCAATGCAAGAATCTTGTCTTCTTTTCAGAACTCCTCTACCTCTCATGTTACTTTAGCTAATGGGTCCATTACTTCTGTTGTTGAAAGTAGTATGGTTAATGTTGCCCCTAATATTTTTTCTCCAGTGTTTTATGTCTTCCCAAATTCCCATTCAGTTTGCTTTTTATCAGCCAATTAACACGTACCTATAATTATGGTGTTTTCTTTTTCCTAGTTATCATGTTTTTCAAGATCTTTGAATGAAGAAGATTTTTGGTAAGGGATACAAATTTGGTGAATTGTATGTACTTGATAAAAAAGTTCATCAGCCAATTGCTAATGTTGCTATCCTCACTTCACATCAGTTACATTGTCATTTAAGTCATCCCTACTTCATGTCTTTGAAAAAATTGTGTCCTAATTAATTTAATTTTTGCTTTTACTTTATATTGTTAGTCATGTCAATTTGCTAAATAACATCATCAGTCTTATATTCTTTGAGTCATTAAATAGGTTACATCCTCTTTTGAGTTAGTACATTTAAATGTTTAGGGTCTTTATCCAATTGTTTCAAAATGTAGTTATTGTTATTTTGTTACTTTTGTTAATGATTATTCAAGAGTTATTATGCTTTATTTGAAGAAAATTTTATCATAATTATTTGATATTTTTTGAGCCTTTCATACTACAATTAGAATCAATTTTAAACACCTATACACAACTTACAAAGTGATAATGCTAAAGAATACTTTTTAACACAATTTTCCTCTTATTTGTCACAACAATGTATAATTCATTAATCATCCTATACAATTACTTTATAACAAAATGGAGTAGTAAAAAGAAAAAACGTGATTTAATGGAGGTTGCTCGTGCTCTCTTGTTTCAAATGAAAATGTCCAAGGTGCTCTAGGTACATGCTATTTCTATAGCCTGTTTCCTGATTAATTGCATGCCTTCAATTCTTGATGGTCATGTACCTTATTTACTTTTGTTTTCTTCTCAAACATGATTTCATCTCACTTTATGTGTTTTTGATTGTACATGTTTTGTTTAAAATCATTATCTTTAAATGTCTAAGTTAGAACCCCCCAACCTTTGAAATATGTCTTTCTTAGGTATTCTCAAACTCAGAAAGATATCAACATTATTTTTCTAAATTAGGTTGTTATTTTGTATCCTCTGAAGTTACTTTCTTTAAATTTACTTCATATTTTATATTTTTTGAGTTTTTTTTACTTGGTGTTAGGCTCTGAATTTGTTGATAAACATTTTCTTGTATATTCCACTCCTTAGGATTCTCAAGTCTCTTCCACTAAAATTTGAATTCCTCCTCCCATTAAGTATGTTTGTTTTCATAGAGTGTAGGTGCCAAATGTAGCTCATCCTTCTAACATTACTTAGACATACAACACATGTTACAGACATCCTATTAGCTTCGACCCCTTGGCTTCTTCCTCACAAGATCCACTTTTTGTGCCCTTTAATATTGATTTGTCCATTGCTTAATAAAAAGGTATTCATAGTTACATTCAAAAAGGTACATATAATTATCCTTATTCGATCTCTACCTTTGTGTCTTATTCATCTTTACTTATCTCTTTACAATTCTTAATTGCCTCATTGAATTCTATTATTGTTCCTAAGTCAGTTTTAAAGGCACTTTCTCATAATATTTGGCATTCTACTATGGAGGAAAAAATAATGGCTCTTGAGGCAAATCAGGCTTAGGATGTTATGCCTTTGCCACATGGTATTAAGTATAAATGGGTGATTACTATGAAATTTAATTTGAATGCTATTGTTGCTCAATTTAAAGCTCGATTAGTACCAAAAGGGTATGCTTATACTTATGGCATAGATTATTTTAAAATTTTTTCTCCTTTAGTTAAGATTACTTTCATTTATTTATTCATCTCTCTTATTGCCTCTCAAAACTAGGTTCTTCATCAACTTGTTAAAAATGCCTTTCTACATGGTAATTTACTTAAGGAGGTCTATCTAGAGCAACCATTTAACTTTGTTGCTCAGGGAAGTATGAAGAGGGAAAAGTGTGTCAGTTAAAAAATTCTTTGTGCAGAGTGAAACAATCTCCTCAGACCTAGTTTGAAAAATATAGTGACATGATAATGAAATTTGATATGAAGAAAAGTGATCATGGTCATTCTGTCTTCTACAAACACAAATTCAAGTTGTATTCTTCTAGCTATCTATATGGATGATATTGTGATTGCTAATATTGATAGCTTCGGCATTTCCAAATTAAAAACTTTTCTTTAAACTAAATTTTAAACTAAGAACCTAGGAGTACTTCAGTTCTTCTTAGGTATTGAGATTGCTTGAAATAAGCAAGGAATTTTCTTATCACAAAGAAAATATGTACTTGATCTATAGAATGAAGTAGGTTTACTTGGAACCAAACCATGTGATACTTCTATAATTCCAAATGTTAAGCTTGAATTAGAAGATAGATAATTTCTAGAAGACCCATAACAATACAGACAATTAGTAGAGAAATTGAACTATTTTATTATCACCAGACCTAATATTGCTATCCCAGTAAATATAGTAAGTCGGTTTATGAATTCTCCAAGAACCTCTCATTGGGATGCAATTATACGCATCCTAAAATATCTCAAGAAGGCACCTGGATGTGGAATCTTGTACAAAAATCATAGTTACTATAAAGTAAAAAGCTTTTCTGATGTAAACTAAGTAGGATGTCCTATAGATCAAAAATATATTTCAAGGTATTGTATGTTTGTTAGTAGAAATCATGTGTCCTGAAAAGACAAGAAATAAGTTGTTATATCTTGATCAAGTGCAAATCTAAATATTGGATTATGGCTCATGTTACATCTAAGCATGTGTGGATTTTTTTATCTTTTTCATCAACTTTGGATTAAGTCCTCTGGAACTATATAGTTATGGTGTGATAATCGGGCTGCTATTTACATTGTTATAAATCCATTCTGTTATGAGTCAATAAAATATATAGAGGTTAATTATTATTTTGTTAAGCAAAAATTTCACAAAGGGATTATTGATCTTAGTCATATTAGAATTGGGATCAACTTACTAATTTATTTACTAAGATACTTCCAGAAAAATGGGTTGAACATATTTTGTGAAAGTTTCAATATAAATAGATATGTTTACCTCATTATTGAGCATAACTTCATAATTCCCTTTTTCTTTTAACATTTTTAATTTGTTAAAATATAATGGATAATAATGTTAAAATTTTAATTGCTCACTCAATATATATACAATAGATAATAATCTTAGGTACCTAATCGCAAACCCTTAAAAAATATGCTTAATTATAATTTTGACTCCCTAATATATAAATTGATCATACTTGATCCCTCTTAAATGAAATATTCTATTTTTATTCTCTTAATAGATAAATTGGATCAAATTATGTTGAAATTAATAACTTTTATCTAATTTAAAATAGAAAATTTTAGTTAATATACAAACTTTTAATAGAATTCTAAGCAAACCATTATTGAAAGGAAACTTAGTGAAACTGACCTTATTACATCAAAAAAACGTGTAAATTGCATGACTCAATTAAAGTGGGAAAATATTTTAATTTGACAATTAATTTTACATTATCAACTAATTTTTTCAGTGATTATTAACTTGGTGCTCTGTTGGAATTTCATGTGTCAAATAGAATTTTTAATTTGATTAAAATTATTATTATGGATAAGATGTGATTTATTTTATATATTAAGAGTCTAAAATAGAATATTATATTTAAATAAGATCAAATATAATTAATTTATATATTAAAGGGATAAAACAACATAATTAAGAGAAATAATTATTAGCTTTTCTATATATATTGGATTCAATAGTTACCAGCACAGGATGTAGTTTATATTGACATCCAGGAATGTATAACTCGCGAGGTCAATTCTTTCATCGATGACTTTCAAACACTTGGGTCAACTACTCCGCGCACTATCTTATTTTTTTGGATGTTTGGCAGTCAAATGTATAAAACTCCTTCATTATTTCTCTGTAAATAAGAAAAACAAAATATAGCAGCTTCCTTCGCATAAATCTCATATTCTAATGGCACTTAAAAAATTGATATTTAAAATAAAAACTCAGCCTTCAATCGACTAATCTTCGGCATATAATTGATTCAGTTAATAAAATTTATTATTTTTTTATCACTTATATTTTATATTTAAATTTTATTATTAATATATCAAAAATTAAATGATCTATAATTGTTATTATAAATTTAAGAACGAATTAATAATATATTTTGATTTTCGAATAAAGTACTTGTCTTATTTTTAAATTTTTTTTTTTAAAAAATAATCTTTTATATATGTAATTGTAAGAACAACAGTATAATCTCTCTCTCTCTCTCTCGTGCGTGCGTGTGTATATATATATAAATTAGTTATCTAAGAATAATTAAGTATTATTAATTAATTAAATTATATTAGTTAAAAAAAAAGAATTATTGGAAACATGTATATATATATATATATATTTGGTGAAAGAAACATGTATGTTGCTTAAAATTATGGTTTGTTGAATGTGGAGTCATGTGAGCAGGATCCATTCCACGCTGTTGGTTCTTCTAGAATTGGACGCTGTCCTTCATCTTTCATAAATTACGAGGTCAAAGAAAGTGGCCAGGTTTACTACGAAATAATAATATATAATAAGGGTTATACTTTAAAAATTTCGTGAGATTTTATAAAAAAATTTAAAATTATAATTTTTTATAACAATTATATATATTTTTATGTGTAATAAATAGATAAAAAAATTATAATTTTATCATTTAAAAATATATTTAAAAATTCTTTAAAATAACAAATTTTATAAAACTTATAAAAGTATATAACAATATGAATTTTCTTAGATTGTAGTTTC
>JANHAO010001304.1:0-33777 GCA_026873985.1 Saraca asoca
TTTTTTCCTATCACGCTAATAGTGCTGAGTTTGTAAAGAATTCAACCTAAAATCCTAACTAGAATTATGTTCATTGGGCTGGATGTCATCAGTTTGGTAGATGATATGACAGCCAGGAGGAATCTGAAAGAATGGTGGAGATGAGATGACCCTCCCAAGTTCCAAGATGCCTTAAGAAAGAAAATCCTTGGGGAATCTTGAGAATTCTTGTAAAGAAAAATCCCTGAGCAACCTCAAATTCTTCAATAAAGAAGTTTTCTATGCAAGATATCAATGCCAAGAGAGGACAAAATGACTTCCCTAGTGAATGGTAAAAATCAAAGTCAAAGTTATGGCAGCAAAACAATCTGTGGAAGAAGGATAATACAAGCCTGTTGGAGGCATAAGAAGGCGAAAATAAAGTGATAAGTAGCACATAGTAGGCATGTTCAAATGGAAAGACCATTAGTGCTGGGATTTTTTAGTCATCTAGTAAAGTAGGGAAAAGAACTGTGGGAAAGGACACACATGCAAGTGTCGTACCAGAGATAATTAAAGAAATAAACAAATAACACACAAAAAGAGTTTAAAGAGGTAGTGTGTTAGCAAAATAAATCCATTGATATGTCTGTTTGACCTACTTTATACATAAAAAACAAAAAGAAAAAACAACAACGGTGGTAATAGGGTAGCAATAAAATGGACCAAGCAAAAATCATCAAAGACACAAGGGTCAACCTACTCCTTAGGTGTGTTTTTATAGAATTTCATCCAAAGTTTAATCCTAATCAATCCTTATCAAGTCAAGCATCACACTTAGGTTAAATTGTTGAATTTGGCAGATGGCCACTCTAAACCCAAAGCAAAGCATAGGAAATTTTAGTTCTTTAGTTTCTTTCATGGCATTTTTAGAGTTTTTTTTTTGTGAAGGCCACTTCATTTTCTTCTCGGGTTTGCCTTTTAGCTTCTAGCTCCTTAGCTAAGCTTTCATTCTTTTCAAGCAAAGTGTATTACTCTCTTACAAGCTCGGTAACATGATTAGGTAGGTCAAATATATTTTGTCTTAGTCAGCCACCTCCTTCGACTTGGCCTCAAGGTTTTTTTAAGCCCTTCCATGGCTTTGGGATCAGTTCTCACTAGTTCCATTTTGCTCCCAGCAAAGGAGGGCATCATGGCCATAATGGTGGTAGATGAACAAATGAGTTTGGTGGCAAAAGACTTTAAAAGGCGCAAAGGCCCATGGTCCAGCAGGAACTCTTCCATGTGATCTTTACCAATATGGAAAAGCAGATGATTATATAGGAAGGCACCATACTCAACATTCTTATACCACAAGCTATCCATAATGTTGAATGATAGGTTGTCTCCCTCGAGGGCTTCGATCGATTGCAACTCCTCCTAAGCTCCCACTTTAATTTTCTTAGAAGAAAAGAAAAGGGCTTCAAAAGAGCTACTTTCTTTGCCCTTGCTTAATTCTTTAAAGGAAACCATTTGCTTCCTCATTGATAATGTTTTACTTCGCCTAAAGACAACCTCAGGTTAATTGGAGGGGGGAGAGCCATAGGTTATGGCAGCAAGTGGCATTGATTCAAGCTAAGCAGTTAGGGGCACTATGAGCTTCTCCTTGGCCAGAGCCTTAGCATGAATTTCAGCCACACATTTGAAGTCCATCTTCAAATGATGGATCTCTATCTCTTTGCTATTTAACTAGCAATATGTAAATAACAAACATGGAGGTTAGGAAAGTGGAGTTAAACAACAACATCAAAAATAAGACAAAAACACAAAGGAAGTACGGATTGGGCATCAAACGATCATAATGCTAGCAATTGAATGATGAGATCCTAGTCTTCAATTGACAAATCTTTGAAGGCACGTCCCTGAGATGGTTTGGTAGGTTTAGCCCATTTCAAAGGGTAAAGGGGCTCTTTGTCTTGATGATCCCTTCTGCGGCTCGAACCTTGAAGAAAGAATGCTTCTTAGGGGTGAATGCTAGTAAGCATGTTCTCTATAAAAGCCTGGTATGGGCATTCAAGGAAGTACACCCAACCTTAAGCTTTCTGTTGGGAATACATAAAGAAGAAGATGAATGACTCCTCTGTAGGAGTAAGTCAAAGCCAAAGATTTAGAACTTCAAAACAAAAGAAAAAGGCCCAGGCATCCTAGGTTAACTGTGAAGGGTAAACATTTATGGCCTATAAGACTTCTTCTTTTTTTAAGAGTAGAAAAAGGAAGATAGCATGAAAATGATCGACTACATCTTCATAAAACATCAAGAAAGATGAAATGTCATAATTATATGCTTATTCATCCTCTTGAGCTGGCTTAAAGACAATCCCTTTGATAGACTCTTTTTGAATGTGGGCTTTCTTTACCTCTCAAATCATATTGGGATCTTGCCATTCAGAGGAAGTAGCTATTCATTTAACATTTGGATGCACATCTAGTAAGTTGTCAGGTGTAACATCGATCAAGTGGACTTTTTTGTGCCCATGCTCATCATAGGATCAGCCATGATTGTCTAGTGAGGTGAGCAAAATGGTAAATAATACTTTCAAATGGATATTCCCTAAATTCAGATGAAGAATCAAAGTTTGATGAGAGGTCAATAGGGTCACCCGATCTACTAGACATGAAGGGAAAAAAGCATAATAATGAAAGCCACCTTCAAAGAAAAAAAAAGGCATAATTAGAACAAGCGAAGACCAAAGGAAGGACAGTAAAAAAAAATGGTTGGATAATAGTTAAAGACATCAATAAAAGAAAGAAAAGAGGAAAAAGAGAGTAGTCTAGACAAAGAAAGAATCAAGGGTAGGGCTAAACACCAGTCTCTCTAGTGTAGCTTAAGAAGAGGCTACTTGGCGCAAGGCACAACCATCGTAAAGAAGACATAAAAAATGACACATTTTAGAAGAAATCACAAAAATGTAAAGCAAAATATCACAGAGGCAAAGGTGAGAAGTTACTTGCTAGGAACTTTGGTGGCGATGCCGGTGTTTAGGAGAACGGCGCCAGAGGAAGAGATTGTGAGTAGAAGCAGCAAAGTTCAGGCTGAGAATGAGAAAACAATACAGGGCCTTAAAGAGGCTGAGAAGGTTTTTATTCATGAGGGAAGAAGGATCCAACGGTCAAGGGACAACCAAGTGAATAGTTAGGATGGCAATCCGTGTCACCAAAGTGATCATTTCAAGTCTCCAGGCATTTGGAGATGCCAAGCCATCATTACTAATAACATAAATGGCAACTAACCTAGGGAAATTGGCATGTTACTAGGCAAGTTAACTGTGTCACCTGCCAAAGGGGGAGAGGGCAAATGACATAGCCTAAAATAGCATGTAGTCTCTTATCGTTCAACCAGTCATCAATTAATTGGGGCTAAGTGAAGAATTAGCATTCAACATAGTCTAACTCAAGCCAATCGACTACCCACGCCTCATCACACGACCTAGGGCACAAAAATTAATCATCGGTAACTTCTGAACTAATTGCCCAACTAACACATGACAAAAGGCATGATCAAGCCTACATGAACAATGTGACACCAGCAACTGCTTCACAAGATTTTCGCTGACATTGCCAATACATCACAGACACATGGTAACACCTCATTCGCCCAAAAGCACGCTAATGAACACATTCAACACCTATATATACCAATAGATATTCCTATTATCAAATCATCTTTTACACACTTACTAAAACTCTACTAAAATGCTGACTTGATCATTAGAGCATGCTCGATAGCTCACTTCCATCGTGTGCAACTAATCTCACTGTATTTATAGGTAACTTAGCAATTGCGCTTGGCTTCGCAAATCATCCACACTTGTTGAAGAGTTTTAGATATATATGTATATGTATGGTTTATGTAAAATAAAACAAATGGCTTTTTTATATGATATTTATGTTTAAATGGAAAGCTTTTTTTATTTCTTGGCATAGTTTACTTGGTACGTAATTGGATGTAATAATTATATAAAAAATTACAACTCTCTCATTTAAATTTAGGTAAAAAAATTATAAATTTTCTAATTTTTATATAAAAGTTGCAACTTTAAATAAAAAAAGTTATAAAAGTATGAAATTTTTTTTATAAAAGTTGTAAGAGTACTTATCGGTACATGATTTTTTTAGTAATACCAAAACATAATCCAAAAAGGATAATAAGAATTGACTCCAACCTTTGATCCTACACACACACACACACATAGTAGTAGTAGTAGAGTTGCATCGCTTGTTGTAGTTGATGTGTTTTGACATTATAGATATATTAAAATGCATCAAGCCCTCATGTACTTTGAGCCATGCACATATAACCCTTGAATATTTAAAAAGTGCATATAATCCCCTTATACTTTAAATCATGTGCATTTTATTTATATTTATCTATTTTTCACCAATAAATCTAATAGAACACACACATCACTATTACGTGACCACTAATAACCATTATTTCCTTTGAAAAAATATCAAAGAACTAAACTTAATTTTTGGAGAGGAAAAATGAAATTTTGAAAAGGAAAATTCATTAGAAGAAATTGAAAAGTATAACAAAACCAATCTACTAAAGTAACATATAAATGATACTTCATCTTTATCAAGTTCTTGAATTACAAAAATAAATGACATCTCTCTTTATTTTACTTTGTGTGCCATACTGTTTTAAGATTAAATTTCACAATTAGATTAAAATTGGAAATAATGAATGATTTTTTAGTTTGTCAAAGAAAATGGAGATTTTTTATGGTCACATAATAACTACATGAATATTTCATTAAGCTTATAGATGAGAAATATAAAAAAGAGGGTAAAGTGCATTCGAACTAAAGTATAAGGGGATATGATGCACCTTTTTAAAGGTTAAAAGATTATATAAACATCACCCGAAGTATAAGGGTTTAATGCATTTTAACCATATAATTATTTAAATATGTCATTAGTAAGTTAGGTGACTTGTTTTGATTGTTAAAATTGACATAATTCTAATGAAAGCTAAATTACAAGTAATTAATAATTGGGTTAATAAAAATTTTAGTCCTTACAATTTTATTTAATTTGTAATTTAATCCTTTGTTAACAGTGGATTTTGGTTCTGGACCAAACTCCAGTCAACAGGGGATTCTTTTAGGACTCGAGCTATAATTTATTTACAAATGCTATAAATAAGTGAAGAAGGCGAGAAGAAGAAGAAGAGCAACTAGAAACACAGAGCCTTTTAATGTGGTTCGGCTAAATCTAGATAAAATCAGATCCTACGTCCATAGTTGTGTTATTGCTTCTGAATAAATTTCTATAGAGCTTTAGTATAACAAATTGGGCTTGGATGCTTACAGAGTGCTCCTTCCTTCTATTTATAAAGGAGAGGAGGCTACAATAGTAATTTTACAAGTTGTAAATAAGTTACATCATATAATATAAATACAAGACAAAACATATCTTTCAATTCGGCTCCTGTAGATTGCTTTCTGCGAACGGGACCTTTGCCCCTGGGTGTGTCATACGCTTGTCTCTTACTCATGGGGATCTTGAGTGAAAATCATTCTTTGCAAACCAAAACCCCTAGTCGGAGGTCGTTGCTGCCTTCTTCTGAGACCGAGCTTGCTTTTGCTGAAACAAGCTCACACAAAGAAGGTTGCTGAAATAAGCTGAGGCTTTGCGCGCTTGAAACCTTAGTGAGCTAAAGCTCTATAGTTGTCCAAGCCTTTTATCAGCCCATTCAGGGGGCTCCAAATTTCACCCATAACATCCTTACAATTTTATTTTATGTAATTACATTCAAAAGTTTAAAATAATTTGTAATTAAATTCACACTATTAACTCATATTAAATCAAAATAATACAGTAACTTATAATCTAGTTAAGACTCATTTTTCAGCTTCTTTTTCATTTTCCATCGATGATTTGAGGGGAAAAAACTTAATATTTTTAATCCTTATTAATATGAAGATTCATTTTTCTTCTTCTAAAAAAATAATGAAGGTAATTTTCTTTATGGTTAATAAAGGTTTTAGTCCTTATAATTTCAATAAATTTGTAATTCAATCCTTATGGTTTAATTTTTTGTAATTAAATCCTTATTGTCAGCTAATGTTAAATCCAACTAATAGAATGATATATGTTCATTAAATTATATATTGTTATTTTACTTTTACTGACTTGCTATGTTTACTCCATCAGAATTTATTCATTTACTTTTAACTGTCATATAAAAAATTATTCATTTACTTTTAAGTATCATATAAAAAATTACCTTCATCATTTTCTTTAGAAGAAGAAAAAAGAATCTTTATGTTAATAAGACTTAATGGAAAATGACAAAGGAGTTGAAAAAAAATGAATTCCTACTAGATTCTAGATTATCCTATTATTTGGATTTAATACAAGTTGACTGTGAAGACTTAATTACGAATTATTTTAAACTTTAAGATGTAATTACATTAAATAAAATTATAAGGATTAATTTGCAAACTCAATAAAATTATATAGACTAAAACTTCTATTAACCCCTTTCTTATATGACAACTTAAAAGTTAATGAATAAATTTTGGTGAATAAAACATAACAAATTAGTAAAATTAAAATATTAATATATAATTTAATGAATACATGAGACTTTATTAATTGAATTTAACATCAGTTGATGATAGAGATCTAATTACAAATAATTTTAAATTTTATGATGTAATTATACAAAATAAAATTATAAAGATTAAATTATAAATATAATAAAATTATAAAGATTAAAATCTTTATTAATCTTTAATAATTTAAAGGGATATATTACTAAGTTTAAAAGTATAAAAAATAAAATGCACAATACGAATAGTTGAATTTTATGTAATTTAATCATGGAGGACTTATTTGCTTTTATTTAGAAAGGTGTAAAATAACAAAGGGCATTCATTGAAAAAATTGTAAAAGAAACCAATTGCTCACTTCAACGATTCACGGACCCGAAATTTTTGGGAAAGCTACCGCTCCTTGGAGTATTGTGGAGTAACATAGAATCTTCCAATAGAAAAAATAATTTAAATTTAGTTTATTATATACATTGTAAGTGAACACGAAGATGTCTCGTCATTAATGTGATAGTAAATGAGCGAAACAAAATCAAACTTTAAGATTTCTAAATTGACTCGTCTAATAAATCAATTTGAATTTGACTTATTTATTAAATGAGATTAAAATTAATTTCAGATTCATTCATTTACTAATCAAATGAGTTTGAACTCTCATAGCTCATTCAGTTACACATTTTTCAAAAATAAAATAAATTATATAATATATTATTAATATAACATATATAATTATATAAATCATATAATATGGGTTATATAAATAATAGAAGTAGTATACAGTTATATCATAATATTTATTTAGCAAATATAACATATAATGTTATATATAATATTTGTCACATTCCATTTCTAGGAATGTGAATGACTTGAATTATACTGCGTTGATCCAAAAACATGCATGCGTTTCCTTTGAACATACATAAATTTCAAAACAAAGATTTACAAATAGTTTCAAAATTCAAATCAAAATCGAAAAGTAATTTCGCGTGTAGTGGTTCAAAACTTAAAATAAACAAAATAAAAAAATTTAAAAAACGTGATTGTAGACTCTAAAACTTGCAACATAAGACTGGCCTCCTATGACTGTCATGAATTATCTGCATACTGAATGTAATATCTTGAAGTTTTAAGAAAATTAATTTTAATAATAAAATGATTTTTCAGAGATTCCAAAAAGATGAATTTGAAAATTTTGAGAACTCTGAAACTATAAATTCTAATAAACGAAGTGCTTAGATACAATAGAAATAAATTAATTGAATTTTAGGAATCTTCAGAAAATTAAAATTTTCATTTCGAATGCTTATTAAATAAAATTCGTATTTTTAGGATTTAATTTTCAGAAAACTTCAGAGAAATCGAAATTAGGGTTATGAGTACCTAGCGAACACAAAATTATAGAAGTTATGAACATAATAAATTTAAACTAATTTGTATCAAAATTTCAAAGCCGTTGGCAATCAATCAGCACGTCTGGTAAAGTCAATAAAGGATAATTAGGAGGCTTGTCAAGGAAGAAGTCAAAAGCAAAAGTTGACTTCAAAATTTCCCCTTTTTTCCCCTAAAACCGACTCTTTCTTCTTCTTTCTCCACACCACTTCTATTGCATTTCATGCTACATTTGGCGAACTCAACTTACGAGCAAACTTCCTCCCACTGCACTATTTCTTTCTTCAAGTAAACACTTCATTCCTTCATAATAATTTTTCATATTTTTGCTACTAATTCCTCTCATCTTCTTCTTGAAATTGGTGCAAAATCTTATTGATTCATCCTATATAACCAGAGTTATGAATTTTTTAATCCAAATATTGTTGTTCATTGTCACTATTCACCTCATGAATCCATATGAATTTTTGGAGTTTTTGAGTATTAGATCTTTTATTTCTAACTTGTTTCTATGGAATGAAATCATACTCTAACGGTATTTGACTATTTGATTAAAGAAAACACTTGAAAATCTAAGAATCTAACATGTCTTCTTTCTTGTTCATGAAGACTATTGAAGATCTTCATTGGATCCTTTCTATCTTCTTGTTCTCAACCACTTATGTGAGAAATTCTTACCTTTCTTTCAAGTTATAAAATAATTAACTAATAATGAGCCATTGATTATTGTATATGTTGAGGAAAATGGGTATTATGTTGTCTTATGTTATAGTTTGAGTTTATTAGAGTTATGGATATAAATATAGTTTTATGATTGAAAAAACTTAGCTTTACGTTTAGTTTCTTTGTAAATAAAGGTTGGTTGAGATAGCTCATGAAACTTGGTTAAGAAATTGAAAGTTACTTTTGTTGGAATATGTAGTTGCACTATGAACATGTATGAATCTGGACGAACGATTAGAATCATGAGCATGATCATGAACCCAGAAATTGGAAATCTGAGTAGAATCATGAGAGTCAAACGTGAAGGCTTTGATTTCAACTCAAGCCAATTTAGTTCAAAATATGAGTCCGTCCGCCTAAAGTTGCAAACTTTCAAGAAGTCCTAAACTACACGTGATCTAAATCACGATTAGGATCAAATATAGGGTCTAGAAGGTCAATTTGAATCATGCACAATATGTTTAATTTTTGATTCAAATCGCAACAATCTGAATGCATTTCCTATTTTGGCGATCATGATCACAAAATCAATACAAAAGGGCAATTTAAATCAAAAGCCCTAAAAATGAAAAATATGTTGAAATATTTGTGATAATTTATAAGTTAATGATATGCTACCTATAACTTCTTCTCTATTGTTGTATGAATTGTATGATTAGGTGTTCGAAATGATTAAATGAATGAATGATTGATTAATTGAGTTTTAGTATTGTTTGAAGATGTTGGAAATTGAGTAATTAAATTTAGAAATTTAAATGATATGGATCTTTGGATAGATAGAATAATCACTGAATGCTTATATAATAATGTTATGGCAACATTCATGTTGATTATCATGATAATGTGACAAAGAAAATGTGATTGTAAATGAATGTGAACTTTATGATATACCTGATATGAGAGACACTACAAGTTGAAAGCTTGAGAATTCCCCATGAGGCATAGGATAATGATTAATAATGATGAGATGTGATTGATGTGATGAGGGGTGAATATGAATCGAATCTTAGATTTACACGTTTTGATATGAAGCATGGAAATAAGGTAGAACCTTAGAGGGATGAGGCTGGTGATTGTGCGAATTATGGATGGATCGAGATAATAAGGAGAACCTTGATTTTGTTTATTTATTTTACTTACTTATCTGAATTGTTATTCTATGAAATATTGAAATGAATTGATCTAGTGATGATAAAACAATCTAAAAGTATGAGGTTTGATGATGACTGCATGAGGCCATAAAAAAAATTATAAAGTGTTAATGATAATATTATGCAATACTATTTAAAGAATAGTTTCTATGACCTCATGATTTGAATAGTAGTCCTGGAATGAAATATGAATGCATTGGCTATGATGTGTATGTATTTATTATTGTTGGTGAATTCATAAGTTAGGTAAGAATTTATTTCAAAGAGCCCCAGACTTACTCTTTTGTTGATCATTTTTTTCAAATTCTTAAAATATTGCTATTGTTCCTCCATCAAAGCATAAAGATGGATGCTCATCCCATTAAAATAACTACTGATCTGTTCACAACCACCGTAGCAAGTCCCCTGGGAGCTTATGAAGTTAAGATTCATTATATTATAATACTGAACTTTGCAGGTTGTGAGGTATTGTAGGAAGTGAAGATCATACCCTTGGAACTCCCAAATGTTTTATTAATAAGGGGCATGGGATGGTTTGATCCTTTACCATTAGGTTTCTTTTTGTTAATCTTTTGAAAACATGTACATTGTAGGGCCATAAGGTTTCCACAATGGCTTAGTTAGTTTAACCTATACTTTTGGTTCTATGATAAATTATAAGTTAATCTAACTTTTTGATTTACCTTGTTCTTGAGTAGACTTTTGGGGTAGAGTAAAGGATTACCTTTGTCTCTTGGATCATATTCTTTTTGGAAGACTTGATGTAAAACTACTAATAATGATGTCCTAACGGCATGTGCCTTATTTGACCAATGCCTTGTAAATTATATAAATTATGTTTATATCTCAATGTGGTTTCCTTCTTCTTTAATTAAATATGATTAGGAAATATTGATGTAAGTGTGAACATGAATGGATAATAGAAATAGGTTAAAGGTCAGTGATATCAATTAGAGATTAATATTCATGTCGATTATGGTCGAGAAATTAGATCGTGACACTGAAAGTCTACCTCCAATTGAGAGACAGAGAGAAGTTTACTAAAGTGTTTAAATCTGAAATATAATAAAAAGGAAGTGAATACAAACACTTAATTAGCAAAAAATATCTACCCTAATTTTGGGTGGAAAAGTTTTAGGATGATGGTACATATCAATATAACATAGAGGCGTACGTGCACATTTAACATATCATCCTTCTACTCAGGCGTGTGTGTAATCTCCCTATCCTATCCCAGTTTTCACATCCAAATTCTTTTGTAAGTTCTCCTCCTTCTCCTTCTAGCACAAACATTTCCAACCCATCATATACTCTTTCTATGTCACGTCTTACGTCAAATCTATTCCAGCCGCGCATACATAAGCTTAACCTTTGCAAACATAATCTTAACCTCGCATAAGTACCTCTCACTTACAGCATCAACAATAGAATAAATAATTTTTAACTTATATGACTTTCATTTTATTGGGCATTCATAATTTACCAATATGAATATATGTTATATCATTCACACAAATTATGCACATATCATTCCTCTATGTAGCCTTTATTTTTAAATTACTAGTTCTGCACTTAAATTGTCTTCGGTTATGTTCTTTCTTGTATAATTAAATTTTATATCCATAGTCATAGGTTATTAGTCTTATGAATTGATCGTGAAAGCGATCATGAATGCTGTGGATTTAATGTTTAGAACATTTACACAGGTATCCATGCATACAATTATACATATATTCATTCATATAACTTAGGCATAGACATACGTTCTTACGTTCATGTATTTTTACTTATATTTATACATTCTTACGAACACTCCTTCTTGTTTACATATTACACGCATACTATACAACTCGCTTATCTACATAATTTCATATTTCATGCATAGGAATATTTGAACACACATAATTACATTCATACATGTATATTTATTTTCCTATTTATATTTACTTTCGCAAGTTGTATAAATGCTAACAGACGTATATGTTTACACGTGCATTCACTCTTATTTTCACAGGTTGTATACATGCTAACATACTTATATGGTTACACATGCATTCACTTATTTTCACACGCACATATTCTTCACTTACCTGCATCCACGAAAACTTATATACGTGTGTGTGTGTATATATATATACACACACACATACATACATCATGCGCGCTTATGTATTATATCCATACTTACTTAGATGTTAGATACATAGGTATGGGTTACATTGGTATCTTTATATGTACCTACTTCCATATACATACACATTCTTGCATACACCTTCACATATTCACATATGTCATTCATCCTTATAGTTATACCTATATTTTCATACTGCATGCTTCCTTACATTCACACATATATATTTGCATTTTGTTAGAATTGGACCCTACAAACTAATTACATATAATATAATAAGGCATATTTTATAACGATTTTATTCAAATTAATTATTATTAATAAAGATATTTTATTTGTCATACATGCTTTAAATATTAATTGATAAAGTCCATAGATCAAAAGAACTAATGGACAAGGTCTTGCATAGAGACGACAATCATGAAATGTAATTCCTTACAAGCCATGATCTTATACATTCTTGGTCATGGATATTGATGTAGAGACACTAGTACATATATGTAATTGCTTATTAGTAGAATAAGTTCACTAAGTTGACTTGTTTAAGAATTCTTGAATAGCATATGAATAAATTGAATTAGAATTCTTATTTTACAATGGTGCTGATTGATCATTAGACCTAAGATATCATACTAATCTTATATATAGTTAGTTATACTTCAATGTTATTTTGATTCCTAAGAATCATACAAGGGACAAACGTTTGGTATGCTCTACTATATATGAAGAATTATAAATGTTAACAAGAGATTTATCACTTCTAGAAATGAAGAGAGAATGTTCTATATTTTCTAAGTATCCTGACTCAGAAAATCCTTGACGAAGATAGGTTAATATCAGAAAAGAGTTTTTTTAGTTTCACAAATAAGTCATGCATAAAGGAATTGATATATAGTTATTGAATGGTTAAGAATTTCAATTTAATATCATATCCTAAAGTTTGATCGAGACATCGAATAAATGGAAGGACTTTATTACACGGTAATTATAACTGAAAAAGTTCATATTTATAGTCCATGCTAACTAAGTCTTCATGACATGCTATTAGACATTAGCCATGATTTATGAGATTTAAAATTAATAAGATTAATTCAAAAATTAAAGTAAAAGTGTTTAAATTTAATAATGAAAAATCATGTCTCATTACTAACTTAACGATGAACCTAAAAGGTCACACATAAAGTTGGATATATTCACATTTATTTATTTAGAGAAAATGATTCAATTATGAGATAATTGATAATTTAACTATGAGATAGTTGATGAGAAAATAAATGAATTTATATAAATAATTCATTTATTTATTTATTTTATTGTGGCAATGCTTTGGAAAATTTCTTGTTCACTAAGTAATAGTTAGTTAGGAATCCTAAAAATAAATAAAGGGTATTTATTTTATATTATTGGATAATGTTTTACAGAATTTCTTATTTACTAAGTAGAGGTTAATTACGATTCATGGAAAACCTAGTAATCTTCTATAAGGAGGGAACTTGCTCGACAAATCATGAGATGACTATAAAAGGATATTTACAAGAGTTGTAAAAAATCCTTATTTCATAATAGCAACTACAAGAGTTGTAGTCACTAGTCAATAGATTTGTGTATGCTCACATTCTAAACTAATCAAGAAAAAATTGCCCTTTCTCCTTCCATTTTCTCTCTATAATCACCGTTCACCAATGATAGCATGAAAGGTATGATGAAGTGGTGGCCAATTGTGTAGACTTGCCTTAAAGGAGACACGTTTGGATTTCTCTTCATGAAGTTCTAGAATGCATTTCAATCGAGAGAGAAGCATATTTTTTTTCTAATTGTTTTCTTTTAATTTGAATAATGCACAACTAATCATTGGTTCAAAAATCTGGCTTTAAATTTATTCTGTTGCTTAATCTAATAATTGCCTTTAGCCAAGATTTCTCAACACATTTGGCATTCGTCCTTACAATCATTCATATATTTATATACAACATGCTTCCTTGCATGTGCATAAGTTTATATATGTACTTATATACATGTCATCATTACATTTTGAATCTAGCATGCCCCTTACTTCTATCGTCTAGTTATTTCCATTATCATTATATATCTTATTTGTTCACCCTTCCTTCATACATCATGACATTCCTCCGATCCATATTAACCATTCATTCATGATCCTAATCTTGTATTCGTAGTCTATTCATGTCATAGTCCTTAACATTCCTACCATGCAACCATCTCACACTACATTATAGGCTCAACCTATCTTATTCTTACATGAACCATACTCTCTCACCTTTATATAATCATGTTCTGACTCATTACTGCATCATACTACCATTGGTCCTCTATATCTTGGTTTATTTCTACTATGTTATTTCTTCCTAACATACAATCACTTACAATTTGTAGCACCTCTATTCATTAGGCTTATGCTTATTCTTGTGTCATGTTCAACTTATCATTTATATAAATCATATGTATATAGTTTTCATTCATCATCCACATACATACATAAGTTATCACATTCATAAACAAAAATTCATGTTTATGTTACCTAAGTAAACAGTAATTATGTTTCCAAACATTGTGGCTATATCATGTAGCTCTATCATAACCCATAGGTCTTTATAATGACATAACATAATTGTATACATTAGATTATTTATCTAGGCTACATCATGTAACTCCATCATGACCCTTAGGTCCTTATAGTGGCACAACATAGTTGTGCATATGAAATTATTTATTTGGGCTACAAGGTAAACTATTCACATGTGCACAACATACACTAGCACAATAAGTAGGGGAATAGAACAAGGTTGTATGATCTTGAAATCATGTTGTACTCTATCCTTTTTGTATGCCCTTAACTACACATCATACTTGTGTCTACCTTTAAGTGCATATTGTACTCTGGAAATATAGGCTTCTTAGCTCTCTATGTTTCTGGACCTATCTTTGATCAAATTCATATCATATCTTCTTCCTCGTGCACTTAGGTAATTCTCATCTTAGCCAAGCTAGTTCACAAACATATATAAGAGTTTCTACGTATAAGGTTAGTATATTTATTAACCTTGTCATATTATGAAAGTCTATCTAAACTATCGATTTGCCCTTCACTAGAAACTGGATCTGCATTCATATCCTTTCCTTTCTAATATAAGTCATACTTGTCATTATCCATATCTAGTCATGTTCTATGTTTTCATTCACTTTACTTATTTCTATCTTGAACATCCTATTCTAGTTTTTTATTTCTAATTCCCTTTATATTCAAGTATTACTTCCTATTATTGGGTGTATCTTTGGTCTCATCATTCTAGTCTATACATATAGTACAATCAGCAATTAAACACATAGATCATATACATTATCCCAATAAGTTGGTTATTAATTTTAGTTCTTTTCAAGACTTATTTGCAATATTAGAAAACATGTAGATATCTTCAAAAACATATGTAACAAGAACCAAAGCCTTACCTAAGGTTACAAGCAACCTTGCAACAAAGAAAGAAAAGGGAAGTTACAACTAAGCAAAACAAACTAAGGTAGAATAAGCCTTTTAAGTTAAAAATATTACCTTTGGTTCGCACCCAAAGTATAGTGCAAACCACAATCCATTTTATAATGCTTCTCTCTTTCAAGGCCACACAAGAGCAAAATAGAATTGTGATTCATGCTTAGGGCTACTCAGTTTATACAAGATCTCAGATATGCTCAATCAACCGATGATAAGTGATCAGTCGACCAATCAAAAAGGAGCTCAATCGATCGATAATAAGTGACTAATCAATCGGTTGGTTCCGATCCATAGCACCCATAACCTAATTTGTGAGCCCATTCAACTAGTCAAAACAACCAAGACTGCAAAGAAAAATGAGAAGGTGTTACAATATCATATAGACACATAAAATTATATTTTCAATTAGAGAAAGCACTTTGACCTCCCCTAGTTTAACAAAATTATATATCTCTCTCTTGAAACATAAAAGAATATTACACTTAAATCCAAATTTAAATTTTTATTGATGAATTGATAAGGAGGGAAGAACATAGAGTTCAAATTAAACAATAAGGATATTCTAAGTATTTCCTAATCAAATATATACTTTAATTAAGTTTACACAACTAAAATGTAACCAATGGAAAAGTTGAATTTTGGTGTAAGTAATTCTTTTTAACTATTTAAGCTTAATCAAAACATTCTTTAATCACAAAATATTTAGAATATCTTATACTATTTAATTTGAACTTTATAATCATCTTTTCTCATAATTCAAATTTGAATTTGTGTAACATTTTATAGATATAAGTAGATTTTTAAACTAAATGGGAACTTTTTATAATTTCATTAAACCTAAAGAGAGGTTAATTTTTTTTATTATTTACTATTTAAGTGAGTTGTTTGTGAATTAATCGAACTAAACTTTAAGATCTTTAAACTTATTTATTAAATAAATCGAGTCATGCAAGCTGAACCCTTATGCAAGTTGGATTCAAGCATGGCCGTACCCAAGTTACAGTGAGTGTGGGCAAAAAAAGTTTTTTAATTATGTCTTATTCTAGGATACTTAATTAAATAATTAATATAAATTAATTTATAGCACCCACTAAATCTGAGACATACCAAAGAAAGAAAGTATTTATTGTGAGAGTGGGAAAAGTAAATATTAATTATTAAATCTTGCACGTATAATCAAACTTAAAATATTATTTAAAATTACATGACTATCTAAAAATGAACACATAATTTTATGTTTTAATCTCAATTATCTGTGGACATTAATATCTGACACAATAAATTGTTTATTTTACTAGACACAACTCTTATCCTTTAATGTACAATATTTTATTAATGAATTAAATTGTATTCAATAAATATTTTATATTTTCATAATAAGAATTTTTAAAATTTTTAACAATATAATACCAAATGAAAAGAATTTTAAAAATATACTCTTAACTGATATTAAAAAGCTAAACTATTACAAAACAAAATGTACAAGATTTACATTTTTTTTATATAAATACTTTCTTATATGAGTTTCTATTTACCCTTTTTATGGTTAATTTAGGCAATTTTTGTTAAACTAATTTGTTTGTTAAAATTCCATGCATATATCGTTAACATATTATTTCATAATTTTTTTAAAAAAATTAAGTATAAAATAGTTAATCCACTAATTTTGAGGTTTTGTTTCCATCACTAAATTTAAGTGACTCACATACAACTCATTTTCCACTTTTACTCAATTACTAAACAAAAGTAAATATAAATTTTTTCAACAATAAAAATTTTTTTAACAATTTTATTTATAATAATATAGTAATACATGAATAAATAATAATGTAATACTCATAGCAGTGCATAGAAATCAAATCCAGTAAGGAATACGGAAACTTACCCAGATTCTTCCCATTACATAGGTGAATTCTTGCACACATGCGTTGTGGAGATATACAATTTGAGTCTCAATGAAAATATGGACACGTGATCACATTTTGATATGCAAGTCCTCTCCTTTTATATGTATATCTCTGCCTAACGTTTGAAATAAGTTATAAAAATTGAAAAAAAAAAAAAAAGAGCATTTACATTTAAGGTTATGTTTAATATATCAATAAAATATTGATTTTAAACATAATTAATTAAAAAACTGATTAGATGTGTACCTACTTTTACATTTTTCAAATTTACTTTGATCAGGATTATTGGCATACAATTAATTATGAAGAATTTTCAATTTAAAACTTACAAGTTGACAAGAAGTTTATAACTACTTATTAAGCAAATACTTGATTTTACTTTTTAATCGCCAACCAAACTCAGATGATTTAAAATATCTAGAAAGACTTAAAAAATATTACAAAGAAGTTAAAACTACATTGCCTCTAAATTTGAACAGAATGATTTTTAGAAGCAAAAATAAACTTTTAGCGATAATCATTTGTGAAATTTTTATATCCGTTCATGAAATATAATTTTTCACTTATATTATTTCTCCTATATTGGTTTACCCCACTTCTCAAAAACATAAATAATTTTTTTTTATTTTAACATGTTTATATTTCCTGAATCTGAACCCCTCAATATTTCTACTTTGTCAAATTCTTTTAATTTCAAGGAGTGAAAAACATAATCTTCTATTCAGAACCTACAGTTCTTTGTTTTACTGAAACCCACCACTACAATACAAAAAATATTAAATTTTCTATATCTATTTCTCCCACGTTCAAACCCTAATGATACATATTCATATTTCTCACGTTATGATTTTTGTTACAAAACGACGTGTGGAAGGCGTTGGGACCCACACTCAACTGTTGGCAAGATTCCCATGGACTGCAAAATTGCTTTGGAGAAAAAAAAAAGAGTAGAAAGAACTAGGTCATAATGGTAGTAGCTGGAGGCTGAGATGATTATTTCCATGCTTTTCTCCCTCGGAACTGTTTGCCAGAACGCTGCTGTTTCTTCTTTTTCTCCACCCGAGATTTTGCTACCTTGTCTCTCCTTGCAGCCAGCGGCATTTTCTTCTTATGTTCCTTCTGTCTGTTGCTTAGGCCACCCCTCTGTTCACAGCAAATAATACATCCATTTAGTGTAATCAGACAGCAAATAGTTCTATCCTTCAAGAATTTCGAAAGTTCATAATCATTCAATAACGTGACAATAGTTGGATTTTTTTGGTGGACCTCTAGCTTTTCATCTCTTGAATTCTCAAACTAAATCCACACCCTCCAGCTCCTTTATTTTATTTGTTTATTTATTGATTTTGGAAAATACAGTTTAGAAATATGATATATTGCTCATTTCAAAGTGGTAATTACAAATCACTTAACCACTAAGATCGCTGGAGGTTAGGTTACATTATTGAGAGATCATAAATATTCATTAAGTTTTCAGACTGTTTATGTCCCAAGTTTGGCTTAATATAATAATTCTTCATAGAAATCTCGTACAACATACTAATGAATTTTTTTTCATTCTACCATGTTCCATCATATGCCCTGATATGTGGGCTTCAAGAATATATCAGACAAGGAAAATGCTTTAAGTAGAACCATCAAGCAAGATTTTCTGAAGTATTGAAAGGAGCAACTAACATACCTTGTTCTGTTTCACAGCAGCTCGAGCCTGATATTTTCCTCTGTCCTCTCTCCCTGCTCTAGCCAATTCCAATCTTTCCTCCTTGCTTAGCTTTTTCCTTACATGAACCTAGAAAGTACATTCATGCGTGGGTAAAACTAAATAGGGTTGACACAAATTAAAAAAAAAAAAATCAAATGCCAATCTGGAAATGTATCTCTTGACAAATATCACTCAAAGAAAAAATGGGTCTGTACAGAATTTTATCTTAAATTTTGCTAAATCTAATGAAGTATTTTCATATTCTTTTCCTTCTGAATTTAGAAATGACTAACCAGGAGCAACAATGAGAAAAATGAGTACAGCAGAAGATGTAATGTAGAAACACACAGGACTGAGAATAACTACCTATGAACGACATCACAGGAATGTAAAGATATACGGTTATGAACTTCACACATACCCTACGAGCAAAGGAGATATACTCATCCTAATTCTTAATTACACAATTTCACAAAAGCAGTACAGATTTTCTAAAAATAAAATATATCTCCAAACAAATTAATTGGAATGATTTAGAGTAATGTTTTAAAAACTGGACCAGACAATGAATTGGAAAAGTTAAAGGAATATGGTTCGATTGATCTAATCGGATGATGTCATAAATATAGATTTATATAAATTTATTAAAAAAATAAAATAATAGCTAACCTATATAGTAAATATGAGCTCATATTTTATGAAAAAATAATAATAAACTAAAAAAAAGGGAACAAACTAGTGAGTTTTTAATCAATTTAGTGTTGAATTTCTTCTTTCTTAGTTTTTTTGTTACATATAGGCTTATTGGACCAACCCAACCTAAAAAAAAAAAAAAAAGTCTAAAATCAAGACAAAAATTTTCACTAGCTGGTTTTCCCGGATTCGACCTTTAAAACGATTTTTTGGATCAACTCAATCCAGATAATACAACGATTTGCAGTCAAACCAATTGGACCATCCAGTTTGATCTAATTTTCAAAACACTAATTTAGAGAATAAAATTTTATAAAAATTTATTTGACCAATGCCATGCATTCCCTCTTTTTGGCATGCCTTACACATAAAGATTATCCATAAATCAAAGTAAAAATGCTTACTTCAAGCTTAGCAGCATCCACTCGCTTTAGACTTAATTGATCAGAGCTTGGAACCTTGCTTGCTGCTGACTTTACTAATCCATGCTGAGCTAAAGCAACTTTCGCTTCCTTCTTTGCCTATGAATCATCACCAAAGGAACAGTCAACAACAGTCTAATTGTCACAAATGTTAGGAATTAAACTCAGTGAATATAAGTTATGAGCAAACCTTGAGTTCCTTGATCCTCTGGAAATCTTCATTAGAAAGGATTCCATCTGTAGATTCTGATGAGGCATTATCCATTCTTGCACCTGCCAATTTCTTCAAAGCCCGGAGACTTGTATCAGCAGCTGCAAGTTGTCCATCAAAATCAGTGAATTTCCTTTTTTTCACTAAAGAGCCTTTCCTTGTTCTTTTTTCATCCATGCGATCATCATCACTAGAAGTATGCAAATCATCTTCATGTTCCAAACCCACATCATCTTCTTCATGGACCAGTCCAGTGTCTTCTAAATCCTCCTCCTCCTCCTCCTCATCATCATCATCATCACTTACATTGCTACCATCTTCAGAAGGTCCCTCAGCTTGATCTTCATCTTCTGATCCAACATCATTATCTTCCTCTTCATTCTCCTCACTTTCAGTACCATCATCACATAGCTGGTGCTCTTCATCATCCCTGGCAACATTAATCTGCTCATTTCCCTGATCATTATCAGAGCCACTGCATAGAGAGTCACCGGAATCTTCACCCTCCAGCTCATCATCATCAATATTCTGTAACAACTCGACACCAGGAACATCAGTTGCAACATGAACTTCCCCATAGGCCTTTGGTTTTGCCTTGGGGTCAATAGGCCGTCCACGGTCCTTTTTAACTAGTAGTGAAGGGCAAATCTGCAAACAACAACATAATAAGACTACATGGACAACAGCTAAGGCAAGAGTAAATTTCACCCAACCACTCATGCAGAGCAAATGGTTGTACCTCTCTGAATAAGGCAATAAGAGAACGAGCTGCTACTGAAACTGCCTTCTCATGCGATTTCTTATATAATGCAAGGTCTTGCAGCAAGTCTTCAGTCATCAACTAGATTCCAAACTAAAAGATCAACAATTTATGGTATGGAAACAATAGAAGTTTTTACAAACATAAACAACATATTTATTATAGAATTTAGCATGAAGTCAATATGATGGAAGGAAGAGGAGATTGTGGTAGTTACCAAGGGTATACGCATGCATATCTCCCTCACTACATTCAGTCCAACAGTGATGGCCTGGCAGTAGCAATATCAAATTAACTCATTAACAGATCAATGTTGGTTTCCTCTATTAGCCAAATTAAAAACATGTCAATACAAAAGGTTAAGCAGACAAAGATAAAGACCTCTGGACGTGAGCGATCATGTACAAATTGATTAACTATCTGTTTGAATAGGGGCTCAATTGCATCAGGAGGAACCTGCCGCAAAGCAGCTTGAGTGAGGGATAGTATACAAAGAAACAACAATAGATGTAGGGAAGAAAGAAACAGAGCTAAAGTGATGGAGAAAGATAATCATTACAGCAACAATATAGTAGAGAAAAACCACAAGCATAGAATACCATATCATGGCAAGACTGAACTGCTGCCGCAAGCAAATTTGTGACATCACGTTGATGTGGCTGTTTACATAATGCACATAAGACAATAGTCACCCTTGGGTTATTACATAGATTACCAGTGTTCAACAAATTTATCAGATAACATACCTGCACATATTTCTGAAGAAAAGGATAAAAGTTTAGTAAAATTAATCGGTGAAGTCCAACAGTTCGGGCAATCACCTTCAACATCATCATCTTAACCTAAAATTTACACAGGATGATAATAGATAACCATAAACATGAAATCATCAATAATGATGAATAAACATAGAAAATGAATCAAAATCCTGCATTATCACATAAAAGCAGTGCATATCAAATTTTAGTTAGAGCCTGCACCTCAAACCGTTCATTACATTTTTGAAGGCGAGAGAACAACTTCTCGGCAAAACCCTGCAGGCAATGTGATCTCAAGATTGTTGATCCAACATAACAAGATCAAAATTCAAGGACTAAAAACGGTGACACAAAAAAATTGACAAACCTGTGCATCTTTCAGGTGATTAAGTGGTGAATAATAACTGTTTCCATTTTCAGAAGACAGGCGTTGGTGCCTTTTCATGCTCCGTATGGCACGTTGCAGTTTTGCTTTCTTTTTCCTCTTGCTAGCTGCAGTGCCTTTGTGGTGTGCCTGAAATTGCATAAGAATGACCAATAATTATGGACAACTCAAAGCAAACTTCAAGTAAGACTATTACCGCATATGATTGCTCTCCAACTAACCTCCCACCAGTGCACGTGGGAGTTCTTAGCTACTGTCAACATCTTTGATCTTTCATATCAGCTTATATAAGTAATTTTCTAGAATAAAAACATGAATGTAAGCTTGTAACTAATTTAGAACTACAAAAATATACGTTGGTAATTCACTAGTATTGTTACATAATTGCACACCTGACCTTATAAATTGCCTCCTTGTTAAGTACAACTTGAGGTGATTGAGTCGATTCATCTTCACTGCTTGAATCATCACTATCTTCGTCATTTTCAATCTTCTCATAATCAAGAAGAAATGATAAGACTGCTATCATGATCCTGAAAGATGCAAACACAAAAATATTATCTCTAGACTCAGGATGAAGTTTTGAACCAGCTATCCAGGAACAGTTATACCTTGATGATGGATGGAAGGATGCAGTACAAATTGCATTTGCTGTTCTATCATCAAACCACACTTTCCTCCTATGAAGCTCACATAGAGTGATAAGTGATCTCTTGGCCCTTCCTTCATCCTCTTGCTATTGAGGCATAGCAATCATTATCAACACCAGGAAATCCAATAATTTCACTGACCAAATATAATATAACATTATAAACATGCACAAACCTGTAGCATTGCAAACAAAATATTTTGAAGTGCCCGGTTCTTCGCTTCATTTTTATGTTTCTGATTCATACGCCTTATGCTATGAACAACGTGGTCAAATGCCAACTTTCTTAACGTTCTGTCACCGAGTGTTTGAAGCTCCATGAACAATGCAAGAGTTTCCCCGATATCAACAATCTACCAAATCATAAATTTTTATAAAAAGAAAAATCAGAATACTTTCGGTTGCTGTGTAAGGAAAATCTCTCTCACTGATTCGAAGCAAATTCATTGCGTACCTTTCTATTCACGAGGAGGATGAGAGCTTGTGTAAGGTGACATCGTAGGCCTGACGGCAGCGTTCGTGCAGCTAACCGAAGTAAATCGGCAAGCTTTTTTGGGAAATCAACGAGATGATTAGGATAAAACGGTGTGACATGAGCTAAGAACATGGCCCTATCACCAAGGTCCTTGGCTACGGTGGGGTCGCTACCTATGCCGGTGATGGAGGTGAAGTTAAGCGCCGCTTGTTGCTGGAAAAGTTCCAATGAAGAATTGAATTGGTTGTAGATAAGTACTAGCTCAGATTCATATCCTTCAGGGTCACACTTCATTTTGGATTGAAGAGCTGGCAGGCTCATCTTCTCAGAGCTCCGGCAGGACGCCAAGAGCGGCTCTGGCGTAGACATGGTGGTTGCAGCGGCTAGAGAGGAGGTTCCCAACAGAGGTATTGCCTCCTTCCTAGTTTGGTCTTCGTAAACCCTGCAAAGCTTGGGTTTTCCCGGTTTTTTTTTTTTTTTGCCCTTTTTCTCTAACAGCTTGTACAGAAGGAAAAAGGGATCCGAATTCTTGTTGGGGCATCGGTAGGATTATGGGCCAATAGATTTCAGCAGAGTTTGGATACAGCTGATTGGGTTACGTGTAATTTATTGTGGGCTGCATACATTGTCCGGTCCTGGTCTGCTGCTCTTTGCAGATATATTGAGATGGGAAAAATGTAAAATATTTCGACTAGTTGGATTTTATCGTTATTAATTTTGATAATTTTATTAAATTATTAGATTTTTTTTATAAATTTTTTAATTAATCATAATAATATTAAATATTAATTTATTACATAATTTTTACATTATATAATTGATAAAAATTAAATCAAATACATATAATTTTAATTAAATACTGAAAATAAATTGAAAAAATATATACAAAAAATTTCATGATGAGTCCATATACAATAGTATTGTAATTCTTATTTAAAAATTTTATGAAAAACATCATAATTTAATAAAAATGATTAATTAATTGAATTATAGATATTAATTTCAAATTTTACATAATTTAAGAATTTGATTTTTAAATTTTTAAAGTTGATGAGATAAAACCTAACTGCTTCAAAACTGATAAAGATATTTTACATTTTTCCCCGTGCAAAATTAAAAGAAAATAAGTGAATGCTCAGAGGAAAATGACAAGTTACAAGGAATTCCATGAGTTTTGAATAATTTGTTTATTGTGAAATTCAACAATGTATCTATAAGTATTTTTCTTACACAGAAGACCATTAATCTGGAGAATAATCACGGTGGAAGTCAAACATAAAGACTTGCGATTCCAAGCGTTCAAAGAAATGGGTGCCTACTAGCTGAGGAGACCTTCATTTGTATTCATAAGCTCTTTACTCCTTTTGTTAGCATTATGTCAAATTTAATTATAGATGCAGATTATATGACTTGCATGTAAATTATTTTCACCTTATAATTTCAAAACACAATGACTCATGACTCCTTTAGATAAATAGCTTAAATTTAAGTTTATACAAAATGAGCTTACCAAATAAATTCTAACCTCGTAAGTATTGTCTAAAATAAAATAAGTTTATATTTGGATGTACAATTTAAAAGTGCTTTTTGAATAATACATTTGTATTTGAAAGCTAAATTGTACAAGCACTTATAACAACAAATTTATTGAAAAGGACTTCAATCCATGGTTGAAAGCATTTGGATAAATAAAAAATTATCATTAAACAATTTAATATTTTTAAAATAGTATTTCAATATTTAAATATATTAAATAATAAATTTTAAAATCATGACTCATACTTAACAATTGACACAATTAAAATAATAAAAAGAATATAATATTATGTAGCAATTAAGTCATGACAAGAAGCTAAACAAGAGTAGGCATCTATTTTTAATATAATCTCTAATTTGTTACATTTTCCTAATGCTTTCTTCAGTTGGGTCATCCCCATGACATTGTTAGGTCCAATTTCAATAGGATTGTTTTCCTCGATCTCAAAGTTGTTGAATACATCATTATTTTTGTTGTGCCTTCTAATAAAATTATGCAAAGCCATACAAGCTACAGTAATTTGAATTTGAATAACTAAAGGAAAAGAAGGCATATTGCTCAAAATCTTCCATCTTGCTTTGTAACATCCAAAAGATCGCTCAAGTATGGTTTGAAGGCTAGAGTATAACTAATAGAACACTTCAATTCCTCCTCTCACTCTTGGTCCATTTCTAAATTGAAGGAGATAATATCTTTCACCCCTGCATAGTCTTAAATACCCCATAAAGGTAAGATACCCAACATCAACAAGATAATATTTACCTATTAATAAAAATATATCAAATTATAATGATTATATAATTTTATCATATTAGTTATAGAAATATAAAAATAAAATATGAAATAATCTTAACTTCAAGACGACATGGAAAGTGTAAGTTATGTTTACGTAAAGCTTCCATAAAAATCACATTATCGTGTATAGAACTTTCCCACCCTACCCTAACAAATGTGAAACACATTTGAAATCATGTGTTGCCATTACATTAGTAATCGTATAACCTTTCTTGCCAATGTAGGGAACTAAATGCTTCAAAGGGGACAATTACTTGTACTTGAGTACCATTTATGGCACCAATACAATATTTAAAGTAAGGATAATATTGTTCATCATTTCTAATTTCATTTGGAATGTTTGTGAAGTGTGGATTAATTAGTTTGATTATATCTTTACCAAGGCCACAAAACAACATCCAAGATATTGTGGAATTGTCTAGAGATATCCTTTCTAAAATGTTGGAATCTTTCTTGTGCATTATGAATTGAACATGACTATGCTAAAATATATAAAAATAATCCTATCTATTCTTCGATGACCATATCTCTAGTTGGTCTTAGCTTATGATTGCAATGCAAAACATAACTATTGAAACACATGTTTTTTCATCCTAAATCGTTCATAACAATAAATATGATGCCCACATAATATCTCTTGCACCCATTGGTGCTTGGTCAAAGTTAATGTTATACACAAATCTTTAATACGTCAAGAAGTAGTTTGCTAGATTAACCATTGTCATTCTTATTAAGGTTATTTTCTTTTTATTAACTTGTCTCCTATCAATTAATTTTTCACCATCAGATTTAGGATAAGACATATCAATGTCATCTGTATTGCTACTAGACATCATGTGCAATATTCAAACAAATATAAAAATGATATTACTAGCAAGAATAAACATTATAAAATAATAATATTAAACTTAAGCAAATCCATAGTCACATTACAGAAAAATAAAAAATACATTGTAAATGTAAAATTTAAAGTGAGTAATAAGCTTAGACAATCTAATTTGAAATTCATTAAAAAAAAATGGGAAAAATTAACCATGATGTTGGTCTTTAGCCAACCAAGTTAAAGAATAAGATATTTTAATCCAACAGAGGCTCTTTATTAATTTTTTATTACATGAGTCTAACACCAATGTAAAACAACTCACTCCATACTCCAGTACTGGCAATCTTTAAGCATATCCAAATGTGTTGCAATACCAGAAACATTACTCTTGCTTTCATTATTAACTGAATCAAAATCATTTAGCATACAATCTATCTAATAACAAAGATAACTTGCATAACCACCCTTCTTAACCCTCATACCCCTTTTCCTCTTTAGCCTTGGTGTGGATGCACTAGATGTCAATTTATTAAAATTTGTCCTATAATTTGTTTCCATCACCTAAATCATCACTATCATCTTCATTGTCCCTAAATATATCAATATTCCTATCCTTATAGGGCTTACCTTTCAGTTCATCTTATGGATCATTAAATAGCGCCTATGCAAAAAATCCCATAAAAACCACATTCTTAAGTAAAATTTTCATCTCATTTATATATTTTAAACCTTTTTCTCTTAATTTTTCAACTTCTGGGTTCTCCTAAAATAAATAAATAATAATAATTTAGTATCTTGTAAAAAAAAAATGCAACATAACCTTATTTAGTTTAAGGTGCTTAAAGAAAATGCATAATCTAAAGTTTTATGTTTGAATTTTAGCCTCCCACCAAACATCTGCTGCAACAATTGTCTTCTTATTTGGATCCCAACCAAGACTAGTCTTTTTTCAAACAAGTTTTACGTATAATGCCCATTCCTTTTTCAATAGATCTCATTTATTTTTGAATTGCTTATACTTATAAGATAATCTTATTTCTTTAGAAAAGAATTTGTTAAATTAGCCCACCTTTCTTATTGAAGTGTGTGTTAGGTCTATTCTTAACACACACATCTTCAACATAAATTTTGATAAATACATTGGTATTTCTATCATTCTAATTAGCTTTCAAGTTCTTCTCACTTCTACTAGAAGTCATTCTATGAAAGATAAAATTTTAATTACACAAAAAGAAATAATTCATATTATATTTAAAGCCTCAACAAAGAAGCAACAAGCATCACATACATCTAAAAGTTTAAAATAAAGTAATTACATTTTTTGTTTATATAGTCATGCAAATTCAGAGATCAATAACAACAAATAAGGAATAAGAATCATTGTGTCAATCTCATTACTAGCATATATGAAGTAGATAGACAATTTGGAAAATATTAGCAAAAGATCTATGAAAGTACTCTCGGATTAACAGGGAAATAATGTTTAAGAAACTATAACAAAAGTTTATTGAAGAATCCTAAAAGATCTTGTTCTAGCAAACCTAGTGAAAAGCCTACTTCTAAAAATAAATAAATTTCAACACTAATATAACTACTTCCATCTAATCACCATGTAGCATAGTAGTAGAGAAATCCACTGAATGGTAAATGATATTGAAATAAGCTACAATTTAAAAGCCTAGCTACCAAGTATTTAAGATACCATACATAAAAAGCTTGACATGTTAAGAAACATTAATGAAGATATTTTTATCTCTATAATATTGAGGTTTTAGTTCAAACACCAATCCATATTGTGTTAATTCAATACTAGAAAGAAGTATAAATGGGTAAGTTTACTTGTATAATTTATAGTTTATCATAAAAGCCAAAGTAGATTATTCTAGTATTGAACTCAGAGAAAATATACTAATTCTATCAATTTCATAAGATGAGAGTGTCATGAGTTATCACAGTGCAAGAACTATAGTCAAGATACTAGACCTTGAATTTATCAACACAATGTATACCCTGGGCACTTTAAAACCAAGAACCATGACCTCCAAAGATAGAATTCTCAAAATTCAACTAAGTCAAAAAAGGTGCGCCAATTTTTATTTTCTATTTTTTTATTAGTATGGAGGGAAAATGGAAGAACTCTCATGCAACCCACAGTGCTATACATATTCTAAGGCAAACAAAACAGTCACACTAGCAAAGCAAAATGAAAAAAAGGTCCAAACCTATGCATCAAATAGGAAACTTATACATAATTAAAAAAGAGAGAGAGACAACTCCATCCTAAATTACAAATATCCTATCAAAGATAAGAACTTAAGTTTTAAATTTAAACCCTCTTAATCCACCACCTAAAAATATAGTATTATTAAGAATATTTAACAACCCACAAACCAAAAGTCATTAAATCAAAGAAAACCAACACAAACAAGTTTAAAATGTCAATTTAACATGAAAGAAACAATAAAAGTTAGCAAATTTAGTAAAAGGTAGAAAAGAAATAAATTGGTGAATGGACAAATTAGAGTGAGAAATAATGAGGGTTTAGAGTTGAAAGAAGAAAAATAGAAGGAGAAAGAGAGAAAGAAAGGGATTTTTATGATAGGTGGGATTTATGACAACATAGCAAATATAGACGAATCACAACTCAGAGATAGATGAGAGTTTCTTCTTCATCGTATTAAAAATCTCTTCACAAACAAGAACACAAAAGATAGAGATACCAGAAAAAAAATAAAGAACTATTACCTCAAGAAGATTTTTTGTGCAGTGTCAATTTTAGTCGACACAGATTCTTCGAAAGAGCTAATGATGTGAAGAGATGCTCATGGACCTTCCCAAATTTTGTCATAAAAAATGAAGAAAAAGAAGAATATTCGCACCACACTCTAGAATAGAAAAGAAGGAAAGTGATAAATGATGAATTTAATGTCACAAAGAGAAATCTCTTTAATAAGTCTCAAGTTCATGCAAAAACCTTAAGAGAAAAAGCTCTCACAAGAAGATGACTCCTCAATTATCAAATGTGTCTAATCTAAATTCAAAGAAAATAAGTCTTCCCAAATAGCTATCACCAAACCAAATGGGCTGCTCTCATAAGACAATTAAACACAATCCCAAAATATAACCAAATAACTCAATAGAAATAAATGCCTAAACTTATTACAAAAAAAACAAAACAAAACAATACAAATGAACCCAATCAACCCATGTAAAAAAAATGCATACATTGGACCCAAATAACCCACAAATGGCACAAACAACCAATAAAAACAAGACTTAATCCACTCATGCCCAATTAGCCATACAAAACACCATACGTGCTCCATGTGTGCTTAGGTGGTGCAAGGGTGCCATGTGTTATCCCACGTGGCGTAAGAATGCTTAAATGGCTCCACTTGATGACATGGCTTCAATGTATATGAATCTTGACTTTCTCAAGCCACCTCCTCATGTTTACTTCAAATGTTTTGACATAAGCCTTAGAAAGCCTCCCTAATCTTCATAGGCTTAGCTCTTATGATAGGTCTATGGGGAATGTGCAAAAGCTTTTGATGATCTCTTAAATGCTATCTTGAATTTCCATCTAACACACTTTCTTCAAAGGATTTATCCTTGAATCTTCAAATACCTCTAAAAAAAGGAGAAAGTTTGGAAATATTAAATTAAGCACTAACATTATATTCACTAGGGAGATCCAATTTGTGGGCATTATCATTGATTCTTACAAGCACTTGGAATGGACCATCTCCTCTTGGATGTAACTTATTTCTTCTTTGGGCTAGAAAGCTCTCCTTTCTCATGTACAACCAAACCCAATCTTCCAGCTCCAAAATAATTCTATTGTACCTTTTTGCCATAAACTCTTCCATTTGTCTTTTAATTTCCTTGGCCTCATCGATATTGGTCCTATATGCTAGTCAATTGGATATGGAAGCTCTAGGAATGAAGATAATTTAATGTTCTATTCCTTTCATAGGTGGCAACCCGTGGGGAACCTCCTTGGGAAACACTTCTTCAAATTCTTGGAAAACAAGATTAATGGCACTAGGCAACATAACATCTACTTAGTTAGTGTTCACATAGGCTCCTTTGCATAAGAGTATAAACGTAGGCCGATTAGCATGAAATGCATATCTCATATTATTAGCTTTAGTAAATATACTCAATTTTCTTTTGTCTTGCCTTGATTTTTCTCTCAATTCTTTCTTTCCCTCTTTCTTTTCACTCTCACTCTCTTTTTCTTCACACACTCTCTTTTTATTTTTTTTTTGAATTTTCACTTGTTCTTCAAACACTTATTTTGGAGTTAAAGGCATAAGAGTCATTTACTTGTTGTTCTTAAGAAAACTATACTTATTTGGAAAACCATCATATGTAACATGCCTATCAATTGCCATGGCCTTCATAGTAGCAAATGAGCTGCTTACATAGGCACAACATCACAAAGTAGTTCATCTTGATACCTTATAATTGAGAAAGCCACTTGAACTTGTCTAGTCACCTTCACTTCTCTACTATCATTCAACCATTGCAACTTGTAAGGTATGGGATGATTCAAGATAGGCAAGCCTAATTTCTACATCAAAATCGTGCTAGCCACAGTGGACCAACTTCCTCCATCTACAATGAGATTGCATACTTTTTCCATCACATGACACCTTATATGGAATATATTCTTTCTTTGCTCTTCATTATCTTCTTTGGCTTAAATATTCAAGACTCTTCTCACCACTAAGGCTTCTTCTTCAACCCTATGCTCTACTCTTTCACTACCCCTCTCCACTAAAGTTAAATTCTTCCTCTCTTTTTTTCATGTTCACTTGTGAACTCAACCTTCTCATTCCCCTTCACTAGCATGACTCGTTTGTTGAGGCATTCATAAGCATAGTGACTGTGGCCTAGGCATTTAAAGCATTTAAATGTTTCTTTGTCTTTGAGGTGCTTCAACTTTACCTTTGCCCTTGATGTCTTCTTTTTTAGCGTTGGGAAAATTTTCAGCATGTCTTTTTTTTTTGCTCATGTTTCTTCTCTCAATTAGGCTTTCATGAAGAGTTAGATTGCTATTTATATTTGGAAGAACTCCTCTTTTTGAGTTGCCTCTCCATTTTTATAGTCATGTGTATCGTGTCTTCTGATTCCATATAATGTTGTAGCTCCATCACATTTGCAATGTCACAGTGTAGACCATCTAGAAACTGAGCCATTGTTACTTCTCTATCTTCTTCCACATTAGCTCTTTTCATGGCCATTTCCATCTTCTTATGGTAATCATCAATATTTTCAGAACCTTGTGTAAGGCTTTGGAGTCTTTTATACAATTCTCCATAGTAGTGATTAGGAATGAATCTCTTCCTCATAATAGTCTTCAACTCATCCCAAGTAGAAATAGGTCTTTCATGATATCTTCTTTTACTTTGATTAGTTCATCCCACCATAATATAGCATAATCCATGAAACTCTATATCCGCAAGTTTCATTTTCTTTTCTTCAAAGTAATTATGACATTTAAAGATCAATTCTACCTTCTTCTCCTACTTCAAGTAGGCTTCCAAATCATTCTTCCCTTGAAATAGAGGAATTGTCATCTTGATGTTATGAAGACTAGAATCAATTCTTTTTCTTCTTAGCCTATCATATTGTTTTCCCACATTTCTCCTATCAACTCTCCTTTCACCCCTTTTGGTCTCATAAGGACTTGATTTATCTTCATCATCTTTAACCCCCCTTTCATCCTCATTCCTCTCATATTATATTCTATTTCTTCTCTCATCTTGGTTTCTTCTATTTTCAACTCTTTCATGTCTTTCCCCAATATCATCAAGCCTCATGTTCAACCTCTTAAATTGTTATTGCATAGCTCTCAAAGTGAACATGGTCTCATTGTTTTGAGGACTATTACCACCGAAAATCTTTAATGAATAAAACCTGCAAGAAAATGTTAGAAGTAGAGCCCTCACCAAATGCATTCTTCTCACTTATGTTTGAAGACACTTGATAACAAAATATTTTACTCATTTAATTGTCCTTTCACTTAGCATTTTAAGGTTCAAAATGACTTACTTTTAGCTGTGTTAGTGCATATTTATGATTTTGTGTCAATTGGATTCATTAGAAGAAATTCTACATAATTCGGCCATTTTAAGCAGTTTCTGTATTTTAGTCATAACTTGAGCTACACTTGTCTAATTAATATGATTCTTATCTTGAAGAAAATCTAAGACATATCTCTACAAACTTCATGAAGACCTCCAAGATTGAATCACCCAAATAGATATCTAAAATTAGAGTTAAAAATAAGACTAGAATACTATCTTGGATAGCCTAACCTTTGTGCACTAATCAGACCATAACTGGAGTTATAAAGGTCTAATTAAGGTAAACCTAAGCCCAAATGGAAGCTGAGACATAAGGCCACATTTCTTGTGAAGACTTCCTGAGTTGAATAGATCATTATGAGCGTAAAAAATGAACTGCAACATGAGATAGAATTGCTACGAGTTGGGCCTCTGCAAAATTTAGTTTTAAGGCCCCCAATTAGCATGAAGCTTGAGCCCATGGAACCATCTCTTGCTCTAGCTCACACCTAACTAGCTGAAGAGTAGTAAGTCAGAAGAAAACCAAAGAAAGCGACCTGTAAAAATCCACAGCACTCAAGAGTGTGGCAGCAAGTAACCAGAATGCACCATAATTATTGCATGTCACCTACCAATAGATGCCTTCTCTTGGCTGAGGCAAAGTCTTTTTGTTTAGGCTTCTTAGTTTAGTTTTTCAAGTAGTTTTAGAGTAGTTTTTAGTTTAGTTTTCTAGTAGCAGTAGTGTAGGATATTTTCTTCTTCTTTTCTTTGTATTTTCTACCTTCTATGGAAGGCTAAACTTTGTAATCAGCACAAGGGGTTAACAGACTTGAAGATTTATGTTAAGATCTTGATATTCCATTCTACATTTAATTGCTGGTCATTTCTTTCCTATTTTCTCTCTATTTTGCTGTGAATATCTGAGTTGAATGGCTTCATTTAATTTAGATGTTATATGATTGTTGCTCAATTATCAATTATAGGAAGAGGATAGGAAAACTAAGCAATGTATTGAGCTTTTGATGTGTTATTTACTTGGCTGAATCTTGACTACTTAGGATGGATTCATTAATTATTCCAAGGCTTCTTGTTATGATTTTCAACAATTGGATGAACATTTAGTGATC
>JANHAO010001305.1:0-33703 GCA_026873985.1 Saraca asoca
CAGGTATAAATGGTGATGTGGTTTGGCAGTTGGATAGGATTACATGTTCATGTATTGTATATGTTGTCTGGATGCCCAGTAGGTAATTGTTGTGCATAGTCTGAGCCACTGCGCATATGTTATATGTTTATACAGGTTGATGGGCATGTTGCCCTTTGTATTTTGTATATGGCCATGTGCCCGGGTATCCAGAAAACAGAGAAAATTCTGCCAAATTTTTGGTAGAAATAATAAAACTTATATTGATTGGTCAATGGAAATTATGTGCATTGGTGTTATGTTGTGTTATAGAGTAAGGCTTGTAGGAGGTTTCCTAAAGGAAAGGGATTCTCGAAGGTGACCTCCTACGCTGGTCACGTTCCATAGGTTGGGTCGTGACAAGTAACCTTTGATGCTTTACAAGATCATCAGGTTGGCTAGTGGTGGCATCGGTGCTCCTGATAGTTTTTCCCCTTACCATTGTAGCTGAATAGTGAATCAAAGAGAAAAGATGTAGTTGGAGCCTTCCTTCTAACGCCAAAATATTGACAATAAAATTTGGTTTAATAGACCCAAATCTTAGTTAACCCAAATGTTTCTTTAACACCCCAAATTGTAAGCTGGTAACTCGAGCTTAAACAAAAAAGAGAGCAGGAAGGATGAAAAATAATGAACACAAGAGCTTTTATTATAGTTTGGCTAAAGCCAGTATGGCCCCTACGTCCACGATGGTTTTATTTGCTGTTATATGGTGGTTTCTCTATTTAGTTGAAAAAAGTTACAATACTAGTGCTCTCTTATTGTTTTGGCAGAGTTTCTGCCTATATTCCTTTCTTGCTGCCCTTCTTACAATGATCTCCCCCTCCTATTTATAGAGGCTGGGGGTCATAGATGTAATTTTATAAGTTGTAAATATGTTACATTAAATAATAAATGAACAAGACAACATAGACTCTTACAAATTGGCTAGACTCTTACAAATTAGCTTCTATAGATTGTTTTCTATAAGTGGGCCCCTCTGGCTGCTTTATGTAGGTTGGCTTTGTAGGTTGTCTAGGTAGATGCTTGTCTCATGCTCAATCTCAGTGGGGCCTTTAAATAGGTGAGATGATATGTTTTACGAATTGGAACCCTCACCCTGGGGTTGTTGCTGTCCTTCGGGCACGAGGTAGAATTTGCATTCGATGAAGTGAGCTCGCATTAGGCAAACTACTGGCTATGCGAGCCTTGACTTTTTTGGTGAACCTAGACTTCTACCTGGCTTCATACTACATCTAGAGCTCACAATTAGCAAGTTGGGGCCTCTGTCAAGAGATCCTAGTCTTTAAAAGATTTGGGCCTCCTCTGGCTGGTCTCATCTTCTATTAGGCCTTTGTTAGCCTATTTGCGTAGTACTAGAAAATGCCCATAATAGCTAGGTTTGCCTTTATTCCTTACTACATTACCATAAAGCCTAAGAATTTCTCGATAAACACTCTGAAAGCACATTTGTTGAGAGTGATTCTTATGTTATTCCCTTCCAAAGTGCAAAAGTTTCAAGCATGTATACTAGTTGGTCCTTATGTCTAACTGATTTCATAAGCATGTCATCAATGTAAATATCTAAATACCTTGCTTATGGTTCTCTGATGCATCACCCTGGCATTTTTTAGCCCAAAAGGCATCACTTTGTAATAGAATATGCCCTTATTAGTGATGATGTCATCTTTTCCTCGTCCTACTCACCCATTATTATTTGGTTGTATCCTTAAAATGCATCTAGGAAGTTAAGAAAGTTGTAGGGTGTGCTTGGTTAACAAGTTGGTCGATTGAGGGTAAAAGAAAAAAGTCCTTAGGTTATGCTTTGTTCAAATTGGTGAAGTCCACATGCATGCACCATGAACTGTTCACCTTTTTAACAAGGACCACATTAATAACTAGTTTGTGTGCTGAGCCTATCTGATGAAGCCCACTACCAAGAGCTTAGTGACCTTACTCTCAATTCCCTTATGCCTTTCTGCCTCCAAGTTAAGCTTCTTATGTTGCACTAGTTTGGCACTTAGGTTTACAACCAACTTATGGATAGTAACCTAGAAATCTAGTCCGAGCATATTCACTGCTATCTATACAAAAACTTCAATGTTTTCTTTGATAAGTCTGATGAGGACTTGCTTTAAGTTTTATGGTAGTTTCATCCCAAAATAAATTAATCTTTCATTATCTGGTCCAAAAATCCAAACTTCCTCTAATTCTTCCTTTAGTTTTGGGATTATCTCTTGCCATCCATCATCCTTAAGGTCTATCCCCTCAGTCGTTAAAGCCTTCCCACACTACAATATTTCTGTCAAGATTGGCAATGACAGCTTACTCTCACTTGTCACTGCCACTTTCTTGAAGCTATTGTAATAACATCGTTAAGCACCTTCTTGGTTCACTTAGACTTGTTCCATTCATAAAAAATTTTATCAACAAATGGGGTAAACATAATGGCTTTAGCCTTGCTTAAGGCAATTCTACCAAAAATTGCATTATAAGCTTAATTGGGACTTTCCATGATGAAGAAATTAACGTCCATGTCCTTTTATAACTTGTCATTACTCAAGGGTACTTGCAATGCTATACTTCCTTCAACATTCACCAATTTCCCTGAAAAAATAATAAGAGAGCTACTATAGGGATTTAGTTATTGGTGGGGGATTGCTAATGCCATAAAGGCATGTTCATAGAGGATGTCAGTTGAACTACCCTAGTCAACCAAGATCCTTTTGATCGTTTAGTTGTGTATTATGGTCATTATAACCATAAGGTCAATATAATCCCTAATAATGTCTCTATGGTCCTTATTTGAGAATGAAATAACTGGGCATAACTCTTTAATCCTTGCCTTTTTGGTAATATCTACATTCATAATCGCTTGAATAGTCTTTTTTTCTTGCATTGGTTAATGACCCTCCACCCATGAATCCTCCTACAATTACTTCCACAACACTGACTAGTGGTGTATGCTCATCTTGACCAAGTTATGGTCTTCTCTCAAGCATTTGTCTCACACTTGGTCCCTGTTATCCCTTCTTTCACTTTGGATTCTCTCTTGTTAATTGTTTGGTCTTTGCACAATATGGTGTCTCTCGCTATTGTGGAGATATGAATCTAGCTGCCTTACTTGATAAGATCTTCTATCTCATACTTCAATGTTATATAGTCCTCTATGTCATGATTGTAGTCCTTATAGAACTTATAAAATTTACTTTTGTCTAGTAAGCCAAAGTGCTTTCACCTATTTGTCTATTACATAAGTTGGATGACATTGATGTCACTGATTATATGAACTCTCAGGGATGCCAAGGATGAGTAATTATGGTAATGCATTCTTATTGGGGATCGCATTTGGAGCTCATTTCTTCTTTCTTCTCTTTTTGGTTCAAGCCTGATAGGAGTTGTTTGGACTAACCCTGCATCTTGTTAGGTGTGTTTGATCTCCTTCACATTAATGAATTTTTCCAACCATTGTAAGAGTTTAGCCATCGTGGTGGTAGGGTGTATAGCTAGTGATTGTGAGAAATCATAGTGTTAGAATTTGGTGACTATTACATGGATAGTGACTCTATTAAGCAAATCTTTAATCTCTAATGTAATTCTGTTGAAACAGGTGAAATAGTCTTTAAGTCTTTTCTTCTTTACCTAGGTGAAATTGACAAAGGAGACAAAGGTTTTCTTATGAATTTTTCTTGTGGCAAAATGGATTAAAAAGGCTTTGACTAGCTATGTGAATCAAGAAATAGATGTAAGAGCAAGTGAAGTAAACCATCTTATGATTGCTTTTTTCAAGGTGGTGGAGAGGGCTTGGTACATGATGGCATTCAGAAGCCCAAATAGTAACATTGCCTCCTTGAAAGACTTGAGGCGATCTTATGGGTTAATGGTTCCATTATATTGCTCAACATAAGAAAAGGAAGTTGGGTGGCAAGGGGTTGCCATGATGTCAAGAGTGAAAGGAAGCTTTCTTAGGTTAGTGATGGTGGTTTGGGTTGGGGTTACTATTAGTAACCATGATATGGTCCATATTGTTGTTCGTAGTGGTGGAAATATTGGCAGTCAGCTTTACCATGAGCTTTTTTAGGTTTAACGGATCGTCTTCATTATATCCATTTTTGTGTTAATGTTGTCACTATTGGTGGTGTTGTTACTATTGCCACTATTCATTTCAAACTCTTTCCTCCTGTGATTTGCTTGCCGCCTTAGGCATAACACTTCCTATTGCAGTTGTCGAATCTCAATAATGAGAGTCTACTTTGGAACTCAGTGTCCAAGTTGTCACTGACCACTTCTTCATCATGGGTTTGACATTCTCGATTTTCATGGTTATAGTGGCCACAGAATGGTGTTTATGGTGGGCTACTTCTATTGGTATGGTCATGTTGGGAAGGGTTACGGTGGTTGCTATCATTGTGGGTGGAGCTTGGGACGGAATAACTCATCTCAGGTGGTGGAGATGGGTTTTTGTGAGGGGCTAGTTTGGTTGGTCTGATCAATGATTTTTTAGGTTCAAACTCTTCTAACCAAAATGGAAGAAAAGTCATAGATGGCGCCAATGATAAGTCTGTTGCCTATAGGGTATGGTGTTGATGACCTACATAAGAAGAAAAACTCAAGTGACGACAATTGGAGGTTGTTAGAAGACATTCCAATGCTTAAGTCAATAGGTGTAAGCAAAGAACTTATAATAATGTGTCTATGAGTATGGGAGCATACTTAGTAGCCTTATATAGCCATGTAGTTAGAGGTAAAAGGGTCCAAATGATTAGATCAAGCTACATGGTTAATGGTTATATGGTGAGGAACATGATAGGGGTATAATACTATTTGTGTAATCAACAATGGTAATGCCTAAGAGTGGAAGGTAGTATTATACTACTGTCAGAGCATATTACATTATGGGTACGAAGGGGAGACGGTGAGGTGGTCACCTGAATGGGATGACAGTGAATGGCAAGGGTGATTGCTTATAAGAAGGGGATCCAAGACGTTATGAGATAAAGACCAGTGATGGCAGGTGAGAGCCAAGGCGACGAAAGTGTAGTGAAATTTTAGGAGATATTATGATCAAACATAAAATAAAATAAAAAAATCAAGTTCTTCTTGACTCCCTTTGTCGTCAGTTGATTCACCTGTTATTATTATTATTGACGACCCAAAAATCCAAAATGGAGGAATCGAAATCCTTAGGGGGTTGGAATGAATCATCCTAAACTAATTTGAGATGAACCAATTAAGAGAAAATGAGGAAAGAAAATGTGTTTTTTTTTAACCAATCATACACAAAGGGAATAAAAACCCTCCATTCCATTTATCCTCTGCTTATCCCTAACAAAACAGCTCCTAAAGTCCTCTAACACCCCCACTATTCATTATTTTATTTTCTTACAATTTGAGATTTTTTTTTATAATTTTCTAAACATACAAACAAAAAAAAAAGAAAATTATTTATTAATCCATCCATTCTTTTTCTTCTTCTTCTTTTGTCTTTCATTCCCCTTCGTTGTCTTCCCTTCTATTTTCCTTCTAAAATATATAAAATTTAAAAAGCAAGTGTAAGATCATGTATACCTAATGATATATTTGGAGGTTAAGAGAGAAAATGAGTAATAAATAACAAGAAATAATAGAAATGGAAGAGAATTTACAGTTAAAAGAAAACTTCCTTTCTTCTTTTAATAAATTCTTAAATGTTGCAAGTAATATATTTTTTTACTTTTAGTGAATAAATAAGGTGAATTATTGAAATTATTATTCATTTGTTAATTTTTATAAGATTCATATATATTCAAAATTACAAAAATTGATGATTATCAAGTAAAGACAAGTGTTATTAAATCATATAAAAATTTCTCTTTTTTCTTATTTAAATATACAAAAAAATCTCTTTTAAAAACCTCTTTTAAGTTAAATGAATACAAAGAAAGTAAATAGTTAAAAATGCATATAAGTTTGGATGATAAAAAATTCTCATTCTCTTCCCATTTCTTATTAAACTTGCAAACAATATCAAATCTTATTATGATTCTAGGGTTTACAAAATGGGAAATTGCTTCGTTGACCCGTATGTGGAATATTGACTCTGGTGCCAAGCCTCGATTCTAATTCACAGATACCTTGGCCCTTTTTTTTTTTTTCTTCTTTGAAGAAAAATATCAAATCTTAAATTAAGGCTGTACAACGTGTTACCTTGCACCTTATTGGTCGCAAACAAGGGACCTACTCTATTAAGCCAATCATATCACTGCATCTTAAAAAAAAAAAAAAAAAAGGAAAATTTTGGTTAAAGCCTCTATAATGCTTTGCCTATGTAAAAAAATGCTTAGTTCATGAGTTTGCAGCCTTTACCATACAGCAATTATGATCAAGGGTTGATATCGCAGGCAGGTGCCAAAGTTCTGTTGTTGGGATTGAGTAAGCGACAAATGAAGAAGATGAAGGCATTGCTTTATGTTGTAGTTGTAGCAGTCATAGTTTCAGTGTTGGCGCCAGTCTCACACTGCTCAAAGAAACCAGTGGGAAGCGCTAGAAAGGAAGACATTCCATACATCAAATGCCAAGTGTGTGAGAAACTCGCAAAACAGTTGTATCAGCAAGTTCACAAAAAGCAAGCTGAGATCACTCCCAAGAAGGTATATTTTCTTCTGGGTTCTTCTTGATTGAGAAACGAATAGGTTGGTTGATTTTGATTTTTGTGATAGATCTCGGAGTACCAGATCATTGAGATAGCAGAGAATCTTTGTAATTTGAAAAAAGCGGAAGCAGATTGGATACTTCAGATAGATATTGTGGAAAAAGGAGATAGGTTGGAGGTAAGAGGATCCAATTTCCGTTACCTGTTTGATTTAAATGTTTTGAACGGACTGACAATTAATAATTAGTATCAGTATTAGTTACTGCATACTGCATATCTTTAGGTTGGAGGTCAGAGGATCCAATTTCCGTTACCTGTTTGATTTATATGTTTTGAACGGACTGACAATTAATAATTAGTATCAGTGTTAGTTACTGCATACTGCATATCTTTAGAAAGATAATGCCGTCAAACACTCCATGGACTTGCATTGACATGGTTTGATAGCTTGCACAATTTTTTGTTCTCTCAGTTGGTAGAACAAGACTCTGAAGGACAATGCAATTCTGAATGCAAGACAATTGAGCGGGCTTGTCAGGAGGTTTGACAGTTTTTCTGCCTTTTCCTGAATTAATTTGTTTGTTCCTGCTTGCTAGAGAGACACACCTTCAATGTTGAGTTCTGAAAGGGCAGGATTATTAGAGGACCATGGGGGTGTAATTAGAAATAGTTTGTATTTAATGTCCTGTTCTCTTATAGACTAAGAATTGAGATCAAATTAGCCGTACTTACCAATCCGTATGATCTGGATTTTGCTACCTTTGCTGCTTGTTCTGTATGTGTGTATGTACATGCATTTTTTAACATTCTTAAGGAACTGTAATTCTGTGTGTGTGTGTGTGTGTGTTTTTTTTTTTTTGGGGGGGGGGGGAAGATATTTCCTATTGCTAATTGCAAATTTGGAACTTTTCAGGTTATAGGGTATGCTGATACAGATGTTGCGGAATATCTATATAAATCCAAGCCTGATGTTGATTCATTGCGCAATTATATCTGTAAAGACCTTACCACCTCATGCAGCACCAAGCCGCCCCCTGTCCCCAAGGTCACAAAATTCTGAAATATATGTTTCCAGTAATATGTTTATGACTGTTATAGATCTTTCATGTGAACCATGATTGATGTTTGTTCCCTTTGATTTTGATACATATTAAATCTAAACCTACTCTGTATTATTGAGAATGGCTGCTGCTACTATATGGAGATTATCCTTGTCACACTCTGCACATATGTAGTGGTGCTGGTCCCTTCTTTCTTTCTTTTTTCCTTTTTTTTTTTTAAAATATAGTTAATGTTCAATGAAAAGTTTTCTAATTGATTATGGGTAAGAGTTCCACCAATGCTCCATCTTAGTGTTCAAATGTCTGATGTTTTGATCTATGTGTTACATGTTTGCTTGAATAGCTACAGGCCTATTCAAGTTCTCATGGCAAGATTTGTTCTGTGTTGTAGGATAGAGCTCCGGGAGAACCTTTTGTTCCAAAGTCGTCTAAAGAGGCTGAAATGGAAAAGCTATTAAAGTCTATGGAGGTAGATGTCTTCGTTTCCTTTTTCTTGTTTTATAGCTTAGAAGCATGATTACTTGAAAATTGAAAGTAACCTGATTGAAATCGAGGACCTAAAATTGATCATGACCTCTTTATCACATGCGCTGAATGATGCTCAATTGTAGAGGCTTTGCACTTTCATTACTTGATGCGGTAGCGTAATATGTTCATGCTGTGTTCCATTCTACTTCAGGGCATGCCAGGAGCACCTAACATGAAAATGTACTCGAAGGACGATTTGATGAACATGCAGAATTTTGGTGATGAAGATGCTGATGATGATGAAGATGATGATGAGGCTGATTTTCCCTCAAAATTGGTACTAACAAAGAGTCTCATATTGACTGAAATCTTCTCGTTGAATTTTTGAACATTGAAGAAATTTAAAACCTTGCAGGGAAAAGTTTTGAGAGAAAAAGCTAGTGGAAAAGGTGACTGGAAGCAGAGGATAAGCAAAGGAATCGCAGACACAAGTATGACACTGAGAAAACATGCAAGCAGAATCTCCAACCGAGTACGACAGTGGTGGCGCGGAAAGAAGACAACAACTTCGAAGAAGGGCTCCAAGACAGGCAAATCAGAGCTGTAGGGCCCCATTTACACTGCATCTCTTGGTTGCTGTGGAACAGCAGGCTTGTTGGTTTACAGTGTCAAGGTTGCACCCAAGATTGACAAAAAGTAGCCAAATTATGTTTTTTCTAAAGAGAAAAAAACTCCTTCATAAGGCTTTCACATGTTTTTTAATCATCACTTGGAATACTTCGTTTCTTGTATTTAGGAGCTTAAATTGCTCAGATTAGTAGAGTCCATTGGTACAAGAAGTTTTCAATGGAAGTATACAAATTTCTTAGTATTTTGAACTTTGAAAACTTTTACATTATGCTCTATTATCTAAAGGGTGATGATAGAACAAATGATCAGCGATGACAACATTAGTACTTAAATCTCGACAACGAAGATGGAAAGTTTAGTATCAAATAAAACTACAACAGTGGATATTTTGCAGTGATGTATGATCTGAGGTCAGACATTAGATCTAATGATTAACAAACTGGTTTGCTGATTCCATCAACACAGAAAAAAGCGACAGGCTAATGATTGTCAACATAGTAATGCATTCATACATGCCATAGCAAGGAAATTCACACGCAAACTCCACCTGCTTACCATCCCCCGCAAAACAAAAGACATAGGAAATGGGTATATGAAACTAGTTATTATTGGTGACCTTTTTCCTTGGTTGTATAATACAGATAGAACTCAATGGTAAACAATAAAATGAAATTTTCAAATAATTTATCATCACACTTGGAATGGAGCAGCCGTTACATCCGATAAAAGAACAGCGTATAAGCATTCGAGAGGCGTCAATTGTTGTCAATTTTTTGACAACCCCCTTAAATGGCACATCCGTGGACAGCAAGATCTTGTTACCGGGCTCAGCGCATCTTGTAAGACTGAATTCTTGAAAATCTGCATCGACCAACCAGTTAAGGAATAGTTGAGCGTTATGTCGACATCCCGAGGATTCCTTTTATTTGAAGCCACAGTCATGCTCCCCACAATTGCCTCCCCCTCACATATGGTCAACACATCTTCCAGGTAGAGGACTGTTTGCTTCCAATGCGTCGCCCATGTTCTTGACCCCGCATATATGGTTAAGTGGTAAGTCCGCGACACTTGTAACAAATTTCATCATTTGCAAGGCATAACCTCATCTTCAAACGAAAATCTAATAAAACTGAAAACTCCAATTTAATAGAGAAACTCAGACATAGAAATAAACCAACCTGTAGAGAAGCCTGTCATTTTATGACACTTTGTATATGATACATCAAAATAAGCGACAAGAGCATGGATATAATCATCACGTTCAGCTACAATCTTAAAAGGAGCCATAAAGGAAGCATCCCCAGGTGCCATCTTAGAGAAAACCATAGTCTGAACCAAGATGAAGCAAATTAGAACATATCCCCCAAAGAAAGCAAGAAAACAGGGACCCACTCATAAGAATTAGTGTGAAGCATGCGAGGGACATTGAGAAACTACTGAAGAACTATAAAGCCGACCTTAGGAAGCTGGCAATTTGTAACAATCTGATTATGGTCAACTGTGTCAACAAGCGGCTCCATTACCGCTTGCTTCTTGATGCAGCTCATGTCAAATCCATACACATTATTCCAAACTGATAAGGCAAGTGAAAATGCATTACGAGGAAATTTTTTTTCGAATTACTCAACACCAGCCAACAATAGCAGTCAAAATGAGTCCATTAACCCCACAAGTGGAAAAGAATGCAAGAATTAAAATTCAGAAAGTTATCTGGGAAAGAGACAAATGGGTTTCAGTTTGACGGTCCGTTTTTTAAAAACAACTATAGAAAATAAACAACAGATTCATTTACGCATGTATTAGCAAGGGGTCAATAGCTCACACTCAATTTTATCTTCTTTATATTCTGCATCTTCAATGGCAGTAAGATAAAGGGACGCTTTATATGGTAGCACAATTCCATCACCCACCTGGGCCAAAAGAAAATTATAGAGAGATCAAAGCCTTCCCTGTTGGTTATATTCCTATTAAAGGATAGAAGTCAATTCATTTTCTCATTTTTTTAGAATACAAAAGTAATATATATTTAATTGCTATCACAACTTTCGTATAGCATGCATGGTACCACAGACCAGTGGACCACAGTACTGCCGCTATTCAAAAACCACCATGCTCCCAAATAGAATTTTCTGAGGACCTAAGTTTTGTATATGATAAATAACACTATGAGATTCCAGAGGATCAATGGTGGTGCTACCATATCCGCCTCTAACTTGTAAGATTTCTTGAGGAGTAGGCACAAGATAATGCAAGAAGTGGTATATTTCCATAAGCAAATCATTTACTTCGAAATCTAAGGCAAAAGTTAAAGTGCATGGCTAGGCTTATGTCTTTCCACATATACTATCCAGCTGCCAGTGTTCCACAATAAATAATGTCTCTTTACAACTATACCCAATTTAGAAAGAGGGAAAATTGAGGACAAATAGGAGTCAAGAGATTGGTCTTGTTTGGGAAGGTGAGTTTGGCATCGTGTCAGGGGGAAAGCTTTATCTCTGTCATACACACAAAAAAAAAAAAAAGGTCGTAATAATTTGTTAATCAAATTAAGTTCATCATTAACAATCTCACCACAAATGATACAACTACTACCAGCTGAAACCAAAAAAATACCCCATTCCTTTATATGAAATAAATAAAAAACTATATTTTACAAGAAGAAAAAAGAAAAAGGATGGCGTAACATACAAGCCATTTGTCGAGTGCAAAGAGAACAGTATTTAACATATTCTCAAACAGCAAGAAATATCCCATCCATTCTGAAATGATTATATCAACTTTAGCGACCGGCAGCTCAATTTCTTCAATTTTTCCCTTTAAGACTGTTATAACTGAAAAACAAAATAGTATGATAAAAATGACAGTGAGAGGCTTTTGCAACTATTCCACCCACCAAAGAAAATATATTGGAAATGAGTTGAACACAATCTAAATGGCATCACCATTTGAATACGTACCCATTAGCTCCAATTATTTCCTTTGCCATGTCAGCCATATGCGAGCACTCAACCTGAGGATGCAATATTACAGAAGTTGCAATTAAAAATATATTGGAAAGTAATGATAATTTTAATATCCAGGGGAGATGTTGTTATGACGAACATTAGCAGAGAAGAACATGTTAGACACTTACTGCATAGATATGTTTCGCTCCCACCTTGGCACAAAATAGGGACAATATTCCAGTGCCAGCGCCCACATCAGGAACTAGACTCTTGAATAAGAACTTATTCTGATAAATAACATTTTGATATGTCTTAGTTCTTATGGTGTACCTCAACATTTCCTGCAGTGTGAAGATATTCAGAAATTTTTGCATGAAATAGGAGAAAAGGCAAAAGAAATGTGACAAGAGCCTGTATCCAAGTCAAGCAAACTTACTTCATGGATTCCTGCAAACACAGACAAAGCCACGGTGAGGTCTCTAATTGAAATATAAATTAGAAAAGGCGTGACATATAAAGAGAAGGAGGATATGAGATAATTTGCTACACGTCTCAGAAATCAGCATGAAAGAAGAAAGATACAATTTTATAAGACAATTTTTTTTTTTTTTTTAAAAAAAAAGTTTTCAGTTGAAGCAGGGTGATATTTTAAGCAGCAAATAAAGGGCTACTATGGTGCTTATGCTAGCCTAATAGGTTGTTAGCTGAAGCTGAAAGAATGAGAATAAAAAAAAAAAGTTCACTAATTCCATCAATCATCAGTTTTTCAAGTATTAAACGGAAATAATACACAAACAGAACCACAGCCACAATTCAGACTTGACAGAATGAAAAGGAAGCATGAAACAAGCAGGAAATTACCGAGGTAAGAGTAGGAATCGAAGTAATAGTCGGCACTAGTTTTATCATCAGCATCAATAAACGGCATGCCAAGCGCTGCAGCAACAAGGGAAGCAGGAGGATCGCACATAGACTCGTCGAGGTTCAAGCTCTCAGCAGCATCCTTGATAACTTCATCTGCATCTTCGAAGCGAAGGTGTCGATGCATTTTGCCTGAGTTCTGGTTGTTCTTTCGACGATCCATTAACGAAACTAATTTGAAGTAATTCAAATGATATAGTAAGGATGCTAGGGTTTTAGTGTGGGTTTTAGCTTGGTTTTTCACTGGCGATGCAGACAACAGCCAAGTTGCACTGCTTCTACGTTAATTACGTAAATCCGTAATATTTTTTTTTTCTTTTTTCAGTCACACAGGAGACAGAGAGAGAGAGAAGAAAAATACCTAAATTACATAGAGATGAAACCAAGATGGTAAAAAAAACACTGAAAAAGAATATAACAAAGACGAAATAAAAGATTAATAAATGGCAAACAAACACTCAAAAAAACGTTGTGGTTTATGCTATCTCCTCTCAAATAAGCTTGGGCTCGTCGATAGACGTCTTCAACAAAAATCTTCCATTCTTGAGATAGGTTGTCTTGAAACTTCTATGACAATTCTTCAAAACCTTTCAGTAAGTTTTGTGGATGCAGATCTTTGAAGATACCAATTGATCTGTTTGAATTGTGGTGGATTTAATTTCTTCCAATTTCATAACCATGCTGCAACAAACTTGTTATTCATTATAACTTTATTGTGAATCAAGCGAGGTTGCATTAATTTAGAGTGCAAGATAGCTAACAAGTTATTAAAAAGGGTTAAGCTTGACCATCATCAATAAGAGGTCTAAGAGGACTCTTAAAATAAGAATGATAGTTCTCAAAATTTTCATTTATATTTTTGTTTGAGTTCGTTCTGAGACAGTAAGATAAGAAGTGTCCTACCTGACCATAAATAGTATAAAATCCATTAACTTTTTCTATCTTGAACTTTATTAGTTGGATATTACCTATGTCCCTACAGAAAAAAGAATCCCAAAACAGCCGTTAAAAATAAATTTACGTAACATTTTGCCAGTAGGGTGCAAGTGCCCTGATGCTAAACAATTATCTGACTTAGGAGCTCTGAATTCTATTTCTCCAAATTTTGCAATTCAAATCCCAAAAGCCTCATTCAAGAATTCATACCTTAAATATATTTTGTCAAGTCTACGTTACAGGACTTAAAGTTTCTGAATCTTAGCTTCGAGGTTAGTGATCCTTGCAATTTGATAGTTATGAAAGTCATTGATGATATTGTTTAGAGATAACTAACATAATAACACTCAAAAACAAATATTGACTAGAATGAATATCCTCAGCATCAATTAATTGTTAAGCAAACTCCTCAACCCACCAAAATTGGAAAAAATTAGTAGACATGAGATAAGCACTTGTACAAAGGGTGAGTCTACCTATATGTAAAAGAGAAAACGTGGTAGCTTTCCATCCGCATCCAGTTGCTGCTGCTCCAAGACGTAATCCCATGGATCCATCAGAAGGCTCCCTTTGTCTTCACCTAGTGGGCTATTTTGAATCATAAAGCCTTGCCAATCTATTTCCATATCAAAGACGAGATTGAATCCATACGTTTTTATCCTTGATTCAAACATGGAATATTACGCAGGTTTATCATTTCACGACAGGAGATTGAGCACCTATTTGAAAAGAGTTGTATATATAAATCAATTGGTAAAATATTAAAATAATAATAAAATAAACAAAATTTTGGATTATTCTTTAAAAAACATTTAAAACATCTTTTAAATTGGTAAAATATTAAAATAATAATAAAATATTATTTTAAATAGATGTTTTAAAAACTGGACTTATCAAGGAAATAGAAAAGTCATTGAATTATGATCCGATTTATCTATTTAGTTAAATCAATGATCGAATTGAATAATATTATAAATAAAAATTTATATAAATTTATTAAATAATAGCCACATTATAAATATGAATTCATATTTTATATAAAATGAAGTAAACTACTAAGTTTTTAATTTAAATTTTTTTCTTTTATTAATTTGGTTCCAGGCTTATTTGGGCTAAAAAATAAAGAAATCTAAAAAAAAATAAAATCAAATTTACTAACTAATTTTCCTATTTTTTTTTTTATTTCCTATCGATCCAACTGCTAAAACAAAATTTTAGATTAACTTGAATCAGATAACATAAAGGTTATGATTGAGTTGTTTAATCAAATCCAATTTTTAAGGTAATGACTATTTTAACCTTTTATTAAACTGTGAAAACTAACGCCTAAGAATGCTTGGACGAAAACAAGCATTACCCAAACAAGTTATTCTTAAAATGAAGTAATTTAAAGTTCCTGTACTACAAATTCGTTCAACTTTGCAAAAAATTCGTCCACAGCTAAAAGTAATTTAACCTAAATTAAAACCACAAGTCATGTTGCATGAATATCCCACATAACTAATCAGATTAAGGCTAGAGCAGCTGAAACTATCGTAGCTATTTGTACTAGCAAAGCTAAGCTAGGCATTAGAATGGCATGCGACTATATCAAATGAAAGTGCGTTTTGGAGGGCAGTCACAGGCAATTCTGGATTGACTGGTGCTGGGGGCCCGATTCGGGACTCACATGGGTGGTGGACCACATAACCCCCTTCAAATTTCAAATATTACAAGTTACAAATAACCTCCCTTAAGTTTTCAGAAAACTCAAAAACGCTCAAATCCCTATTAAAAAAAAAAAAAACATATAAATCAGCAATAACTCTTTCTAACTGTTTTTAATATAAATTTTAACTAATTTGTAAACAAAATTTCCTCATAATCAAATTACTATCAACTAAAAATCTTTAATTCGTTTAAGATATGATAAAAGATAAATACTCTAAGTAACGTATGGTTAAAATTCTGTCCACTGCATTTAAGGTGGGAATGTACATGCTCTTATTTTGTCCATGGCTGCTTTGAATTTACTATATTAATAAATAGGTTACAAAAAGTCACACAGAAAACCCGCTCCCCCAGTATGAACGAGACTATTACTATAAGAAAAACACACATTATAAGCGTATGCAAGATTTCATTCGCCTTTATGATACTCCACATTACGGATCTGGAGAACAGCAAGAAAACCATAAAAAATCACTCGATAACTACACCTCCTGGAAGCAGCGGAAGACTATTTCTCCTACAATTCTAAAGCAGGCAATAGACAATAAGCGAGAATTCTAATACACAGCCAAACCTAAGGGTAAAATTTACTTTTGTCCAACATTATGCAAATCACCAATATTCCAACAAACCTAGACGTGGGGCTGTATTCATTTTCTGGGTTTGGAGTATGCTTGTTTTGTCGAACAATATGAAAAGGAGCTGGCAGAGAGTAATTTCGCAAACATTGAATGGAGAGGCCGAAAGTCAGACTTTGCTTTCTAAACCATTTCAAACGTCAGTGGTCTTCTTGAGTGGCCATGGTGCCCCTGCCATCACGGCTTCAATCTCCCATATTTCCCGGGGACACTTGGTCATATTATTGCAACCATTGGCTGTGACATGCTGAGTGCAACATAAAGAAATAAATAAATTGATCAACACATGCCACAGAATAGCTGCACGTTATTGTGGTAAATCACTAGAAAGACAGAAGATGCTGCAAATTCTCAAGCTCCCACCAACAATGCAAAAATGCTGTTTTGTATATATGCTAAGGAAAATATTACTGACTTGAAAATTATTAGAAGGCTTTCCTGAAGATACTTTAAAAAATAGTTGAGGTTAGAATTTGTAGCAACTATCACTAGCTTAAAAAGAATTAATAATTTTAAGCTTTAACAATATCATTACAAGGATATAAATGCTGAACTACAAATTAAGTTGTCATTGAAAAGGTTCAGCAGATGAAGTACCAGATCACTCTCAATTCGAACTCCTCCAAAACCTCTAAATCTGCCAATCACTTCATAGTTGAAGAACTTTGAAGTTTCCGAACTATTCATTGCTGGAAGCAACAAAGCATCAATAAAGTAGCATCCAGGCTCCACAGTGATAACCTTAAAGGTTAAAAAATATGCCAAAGCAGTTCAGTTACCTCATCAACTTGTTAGTATTTCTATAGCAAAAAAAAAAAAAAGTGAGAAATGTACAACTTATTAGAGCATCCAAAGAAAAAAACCCAACCAAAGCAACCAGTGGTTCCCAGATATTGATAATTATTTAGACTTTAAGAGCATTATCCTATCTGGAAGTTTATAAAATGTGACTCAGTCTTCAGGAAATGAAAATACAACGTGCAATGGTTTGCTATTAGAAGAAAACTACACCTACCACAAGGTCACATCAGGAAATTTTTACTATTTCAGAAAGAAACTTATCCTGTGGAAGCTATTGATAACACATCCCATATTTCATACAAGATGGAGAACTCAAATTTTTAATCTAAGAATAATTCAAAGCACATTACAAGCCATCCAGCTGGTATGGCAGTTACTATTTATGAAGAATTTTGTTGACTGAAAAAGCCATAGCTAACCATTCCCTCCTGAAGCTCTCTGATTGTACGCAAGGCACTTAATCCAGGTTCTTTTCTTCTTTGCAAGCCCTGTAATTGGGTCCATGTTCCCAGTCATTAAAGTGAAGATGAATTTGCAGACACAAGATTAAATGAATAAGCCATGATTCAAACAATAGAGAAAAAAGAATTTAAGTGTTACTACAGCAAAATTTCACAAATACCATTAAGTAGCCTCCAGGATCATGTGTGTCAATACCAAGGAAATGCCCCAAACCATGTGGCATAAAAACAGCACCCAAGCGTTCAGCCATCATGTCATCAACATTGCTACACAAAAGACCAAAAATATGCAATTCCACAAAAATAATACTTATAGGAGATGATGACAAGTTGGACAGAAAGTAAGAGAACCACAGAAAATATGTGTTACCCAACAACGATGTGTCCTCTCTTTAGTGACTCCAGAATAACTTTTTCTGCCAATCTGCAATTTTAGAGGGAATGAGAATCAACAAGAAAACTGTCTAAATAATTTAAATAAATATATTAAGTTGATTCAGGGAAAATCCAGTCATTCATAGATTAGCACAAAGTAAAAAACAAATAAGAAGTTCATTCACACTCATCATTCTCTTAATTTCATAATAGTTGTTATCATCCCTGAATCAACTTTTATCATTTTCGTATAATTGTTCTTCATAATCAGAAGACAATATCACAAAGACATGCACTCATTCACCGAAGCAATAGCTCAGCAACAATCTCATAAACGTCAAAACCTAGTCTAGTGATCCCTACTGATAACTAGATTTTCTTAGGTTCTCCATTTTAAGACAATGACGATAATTTCTCATCCAAATCCTTGTTGACATCAGAATATAGACTTGTGATTGCAGGTAACAGATGTAACACACTACCCAAGATATGATTATGATATTTTCCAACCAGTCAAGAGTCAACAAAGCTAGATAGTCAAGAAATTTTGTTCTAGCAAAGCAATAATACAATTATACATGTTGGCAACTATTAGTGGATATTTGCATCCAAGCATGAAGGAAGCATTTTAGTTTCTTTAAGAAACAATACTAATATTCAATCATACTTGTGCATATCAACCCAGCATACTCCAGGTTCCATTGCAGATATAACAGCATTATGAGCATCAAGGACAGCCTGCAGAACATGGTGATTAAAATTAAAGGACTGTTGGCAAAAATGAATATGACATTCAGCTATATTGAGCTATATGAAAGGGACATTTAGTTGTGCACTTGAATTAAGGAACTCGCATATTTTTTCTAATGAATTATGTTACATCAGAAAAGTACTTACACTGTAGATAAGAGATTGATCACTGGTGAACTTTCCATTTACCTGCATAGAAAAGTAACAAGTCAAACTTAAACTGTAGTCCCTGAAGAGAAGTGAACTTTTCAGTATCATGAGGACAATTGCTACCTCCTGTCATAACTTTACACCACTTTTTAAGTGATCTTAGCCAGCTATGTTCACATAAAGCTCAATTAATGACATTTAATATAAAGATTCTGTTAAAAACTAGAAAGACAATCAGAAGTTATCATGTAAGAACCCAAAGATATCTTCATTATCCATGCTCAAGCAAAAGAATCCAAGTCCAGCCTATTGCATTGATGATAATGACATATTTGGAGCAGGCTTATTGGCATTTTTGATGATTCATTCTCTTTCTCTTTTTCGGTGATTCATGAGTATGCCACAAAGCATGGAGCAATTTTTATGATTAAGTTCATAGGTTTTGCAAAAGTGAAAATGCAAAAACATGTTATGGCAATGCGGTGTGTATGCTTCTCTTTGGTGATTAGAGTGACATTCAAATATTTTTAAGGGAAAATTTACACCTTTGCATTTGCTTTGGAATAGGGGCATTCAGCCCATTCCCATTGCTTCTCTTGGGTGCTCAGCATATGGTTTCTTTCATGGAGTCTCATTTGCTAGACATGCAAAGGGATTGGAAAGCTCTTCTTTTTAATGTCTTCTATCTTTTGCTTTGGTAATTTTAAAATGCTTTCTCTAAGGAGGATACTGTATCCTCCTTTCTTCTTTCCTTATAATATAATTCTTTTTTGTTGGGAAAAAATGATAATGACAACAAAAATTATATGATAGATGATTAATCAAATGACAGAAAGCACACAAATCAAGGTTCCCCAACCCAAAAGTCAAGGCATGTAACAGGAAAATTAAGCAGAAAGGCTGAATTTAATTGTTAACAAATATACTCACCGGGAACGAACAAGTTATGTCAGACCCGTAAAAGTGGTACTCAGCTCCCATATCAAGCAGTGCCATGTCTCCATCTTCCAAAGTCTACAAAGAAGAACTTCATTTAAAATTGAAATACTTTTGAGGGCAAATAAATATTTATCAGACAACTTAAACTTTAGCATCATCTTATTTTGTTCCTTTTCATGATAAAGTTAGACTTCACTAGTCACTACTTCTGGCTAGTGGTTACCACCCATGCCATTATGGGTTGAAAACTGTTAAGTTCAGTGTTTAATTCCCACCAGGGCCTACTTGGTGATTTTCACTCTCCTCTATGGAGAGACCCCTATTTTCCTCCTCTTCCCTAAGTCATTGACCTCCTATGTGACCAGAAAAAAAAAAAAAAAAAAAAGTCAGCTTTCAAGACTTGATTTGTTGATTGGAAATATCCAAAGACAACGCATCATATGTTTTAACATTATGATAGAAAATTTTTCGCTGTCTATAATACTAACAGCATTCAAGAGGGAAAAAAGCATATATTTCCATACCCTGTCATTAGGAGCTGCTGCATGCCCATAATGGAGAACAGAACTGTATTGGTGCAACAGAATTGTTAGCTAACCTTTTACTAATTGTAAGACACAGACACCCTAATAACTTAACCAATCCTTGTACAACATTCCAAACAGCATTTTCAGTTCAAGAATGTGCAAGGTCCTTCAACATGCTAATGCCTAACCACAAACTCTGCAACACCAGCAATATTGCAAGTAACAAGAAATGTGCAAAGCTCATCAGGATCGAAGTTTTCATGGATCAGATACCATGGCAAAAAGAGTATCAGAAAACCACATTTATCATTCAAATGCAGATACATAACCATAAATGTCTACCTATTGTCACCAGTAGCACAAATACACGTGTAGGAGCAATGCCTACAGCCACCATACATGTAAGTGTGGTGAAGAAAAATGCTTTCCAGCTGATACTCTTTCATTCCCACTCTTGTCTTTCGCATAACCTGGATGTCATTTGAATAAATATTTTCAGTACAAAGCTACTCAAACTTTATTTAATCCCCACAGCAAGCATCCCAGTGCAAATCCCACCTTCAGATGTCCCTGAATTAAATTAATTAAGCCCAGAAAAATCTATGCATGGGAAAATAAGGAAAGTTGACAAGAAGGAAAATACATTGCTGAATGTAGAAAATCATTGAAAAATAATGGAAGGGCAAAGAGACATAGTGCTCTGGCTCAGAACTCTTTTCTTTCTGTTCAGTGCACAATATTAGCTCTTCTTCCATTTTTTCCCTTTTCAAAGGTGCAGGAAAGAAGTAATTTATGTGAATACGGTTGGACAATACAAGAATGTTTCTCATTTGCTTAAGTTAGTTTTGTTAAGTCTTATCTGTAAGAATGCAATTACAGAAAATCCAGAAGCTACTTCCTACTATTTTCCACAATTGTAGCAAGCTGCCTTGGATTAAAAAAGTATTGACACTAAACCACAAAAATTCAAGACCTAGATATACAATACTGTTTCCTTTGATGCATGTCTATAAACCTATAAACCAACTCCATATTCAAGCCCTTATAAATATCACGAATATCACAAATTACGCAACATTTAACAAAAAAAAATTCCAAAAAAAACTAGCAGAATGAAATATAAATGTTGAATTTTTCTTTATGCCTGCAAAGAACATATAAATTCATAAGAAGTTTATTGAAGAAAAAAAGAAAAAAAAAATTAGACATTAAGAACAATTACCTCAACATGAGCTTCAGAGCTTATATCATTTGCATACTGTATAAGAGCAATTTCCAGTGCTGACTTAATGACACGGCACTCCGTTAATACAGGATGTAAAGTTGTCAAGTCTCTATCAAAGTTATCTATGCCCTAAAACAAAATTCAAATCATAAGCTTACTGATTCCAAGAACACAAGGATTGCTAAGAAAGAAAGTAGTAAGTAATATGTCAAAACAAAATACACAACACAAAAAATAAAAGCACTGATGTTCTAACAGTGTTAAATCAGAAATAAATGTTCTTCTCAATGTGTGAATCAGAACAATAAAGAAACGTTTGCGGGGAGAGAACAATTGAAACATCATTTTTAAGAACCTCAAACTCCGCTGGTTTAGCAAACTTATTGCTATCTGTGTTGAGCCCATGCAAGAGAAATAACAAGGGCTTCTTGGAACCCTGGTAATGATCTTGCAAAACCTTTCCAATTTCATCTGTAAAGTATGACATGCTAACCATGTAGTTTTCCTGCAAAATCATGGATAGATCTGAGCCACTAAACACACTTGACGTTTGAATACAACACAGGATATTACTAAGTCAGTTACCTTAAAGTAGGAAAGCGGCTTTATCTCTCCCAACCAAACAGCATACTCTGCAGGTAACCTTGGAGCAAACAGGATAGAATTCCCAGTTGCGATGTCCTTTAAGTTTAGAAAGCAACGACAGATATAAATATTCTGCAAATGTAACATGATACTAACCAAGCATTTTTATATGCACACATACCAATCTTGTACGAACCCATGCTCAAAAACTATTCCCAACAGTTTCAATCAATATTTAAAAACCAGACTATGCAGCAAACCAAAAAAAAGCTAGCAGGTCACAATTCAATTGGTTTAACTGGCTAAACCAAGGTCTGAACCAGATAATGTCATAAATAAAAAAATTAAAATTATTACAGAAAAGTCTATAATAAATTAATTAAAAAGTGTCTTATCCCATAAATATGAGGGAATGGTCAATAAGAATAACAAATGTAACAAATAATAACCACCATAACATTCATAAAACTAACAAACACAACAATTTAAAACTAATCAAACAATTTTGGTGAAATATAGGACCTTTGGTCCAACAAAAAAAGATAAAATAACAAAATTTTTTTTTAAAAAATAAGCAATTTTATGAACCAACCGGTTTTGTAAAAACAGAAGTTTGGAACCAGTTTTCTCAATTCTGACTGGTTTTTACCAATTCAAAACAGTCCAACTCTCAAAATGATTCTATGGTTCAACCTGAACCATTATGCTTAAGAATAATTCTTAATCCACTTCCTTATTCCCACTCCCTCACCCACATCTTCTTACAAGCAGGTGAGGCGTAGAATTTTGGGCTCCACCTGCTTGTGAGAGGATGTGGGTGAAGGAGTGGGAATAAGGAAGTGGGAGTAGCATTGTTGTATGCCCAATAGGCAACAATCAAACCAGCTGGTCTACCCTGGTTTTTAAAACAGTTTTCAGTGTAAATCATAAACTTTAACCCCAGACAACTACGACTGTACAAAATATATTTCCACCAGTAGCATCTAAAGTTTATTTTCCCCAATTTACGGGGATTAGACCATGGACCTTGGTGAAGAGACTAAATTCATCCTATCTTTCAAAAAAGGGATCATGTCCAAATGAATAGTTGTATCCTTTTGACACTATTACCACAACTCACTTAGCATATTTATTTAATCTCTACAAGACTACAACAGACACTTAGAAAGTATACATAAAATATTTTTTGTGGAAAAGTATGCACACAATAAGAAAAAAAAAGGTACTAACATTTGACAAAAAAAAAAAAGGGGTAAAAGACAGAATCAAGGACAAGCATAATTTGTATAACAGCAAAGTTTCTTTTTTCTTCATTTGTACCCTTAAATTAATTTATAGAGTATTACAGAGGATGTTGTAATATGCTAAACCATGTGACCTTTTAAGTCTCAACGTGGAAACAGCCACTGTAAGAGTAGGGGCAGTTTGCAAAATCTCGTCTATCCTTTTAGCTACTTTATTATTATATATTGTTAAACTTTATATCCACCCAACATCAAATGTTATTGTTAGAATATGTGCATCATAACAAGAAAACATGCATGAGAGAGAAATGAACCAACAATAGCTCCATAAAAGCCAGGCTCTTTCACTCCAAACAAGTACGCGAAGTAACTCTCCTGCCTGCAAACCAAGTAGCCACCAATAGGTATTACTTTAAATGCTGTTCGCTTGTAACAATAGTGTCAAAGATGTGTCCACACATAATCCCAATAAGGGAAGATAAGATATAATATACTACGAAAACAACTATAAATTTGTACGATGTAAGTCAGTCAGAACAAACATGGACATAAGAAGAAATAGTATCAATCAATCTAAATTTTGTAGACACGATCACAAATGCTTTGTGCATTGATACGTGCACACTGATAGCACACTACTCATGCCTGTCCAGGCTTGATGTCATTACTATTTAAACTGGTATTTGTTCATTTGTTCTGAAGCATAAGCAAAAATGACCTTGACATGTCCTCAAATAATCATTTCCGGCCACTGCAATTAATTTTATTCCTGATAAAAAAAAAGCTAATTAAGATTAGCAGCACCGTGCATGCTTTCAAACAACCAAGTTTTCCAGGATCAGCACAGAGAAGAAAGAGAAGCAACCAATGCTGAATTTTATTTAATCCTCGTTTACTAATTTGAGAGTTGCTCTTCTACTTAAAATCAAATAACGATCTTCAAATGATATATATCTCGGATATAATCATCAGTCAAATCAGTGATCAGTTACCTGAAGAGTTCGATGTGGTCTGTGTCATGACGGGTTTGCTCTTCGCCACCCTGATGAAAAAAGAAAAGATAGAAATTTCGAGGAAATTCAATGGCAAAGATGATTGCTGATTAACATTTCGATTGAAATAAATAGTCAAAGAGAAAACCTGAAGAAGGACGAAGCCATGAAGAGGACGAGAAGACTCAGTGAGGTGTTGACGAAGATACTTCAGGAGCTTTTCCCGATTGTTGACATGGAGCTCCATTGGTACTCGCGGTGGACAGAGGGAGGAAGGCGATTGCGAAGCCATGGAAATGGCCTTCATTCAGAAGCCGTCTGGTTCACCGTAGACGACACTGATAGAGTGCCAAGGTAAGATGTGTCAACCTTAAAAATGATGTTGTATGACGTGCGTTTGCTAAAAAGGAAAAAGAAAAAGGGGAAATTGAACTAAAAACGACACGTTTGTGTATTTGCATCTAAACAAATGAGAAAATTGCTTCCATGGCCCCCGGAGCTTGGCTTAACCCCGTGATTAGTTACAAAGAAATTAGGTGGAAAGAAAAAAAATAGAGGAAAAGTGTAGAAGAAAACTTATTTTGATGTTGATTGAAAGAGAACAAAAAATAAGGAGAAAAGAAAATGGGCGAAAAAAATTATGAGGGTCCCACAAAAAATGTTTTTCGTGCACTAGTGCATATAAAATAGGCAGAAAACATCTAACACTCACTCACTTTCCTGTGCTTTATTTTGTTTGCTCTTGTGGGCTTTGCTGGATCTACTTCTGCTTGCTGCTTCTTCATCTCGTCGTGATCTGCTTCTGCTACTGCTTCTTCATCTCGCCCAAATCTACTTCTAGTTGTTGCTTTTTCACCTTGTTTGGATATGCTTTTGCTTGCTGCCTCTTCACCTCGCCACAAGCTACTACTGGTTGTTGCTTTTTCACCTTGTTGAAATCTGCTTTTGGTTGCTGCTTCCTCACTTCGTCGGGATCTACTTCTACCTGTTGCTTCTTCATCTCATCAGGATCTGCTTCTGCTTACTGCTTCCTCACTTCGTTGGGATCTGCTGTTGCTTGCTGCTTCTTCACTTCGCCGTGCTCTGCTTCTACTTCTTGCTTGTTCACTTGGCTTGGCTCTGCTTAATCTCCTTTCTGTTTTTGTTTAAACATTTTCCTCCCAAATTTCTAGTGCTTTGATTTCTATCATAATTCCTTCTTAAGCTTTCTGCTTTGTCATTTGTAACAAGAAATGCCGAAAATTCAATTAGGTACACACAATCAAATCACATGGGGCTAAACTGGCAAAAGTACGTATGCATGACTAGTTGATTCTATTGCTTCTTATGGTGATTGATGTCATATTCAATGTGATAGAACCATTTCACCATTTTGTTGGGGAGGGCATGCTAACAGACCTGGGATACCCATTGAAAGATAACACTGTTCCTTTTTGGGCTGTTCTAGTATATTTTCTTTATTTTATGGTTTATTCCCTTATATTGCATAAGCTTGACTTGATTAAAATTTGGAAGATAACCACATGAATTTTGATTTTCTAGATAGATATTGGCAATGTGGAAGATGATGAAAAAATGGCCTTGGCTTGACTATTTTGGCTATTGTAAATTTTTTTCTTTCCCTTCTTTTCTCTTAATTTCCTTCCAACTAATCAGTAAAATTATATTTTCTTTCTCTTTTTTTTTTCCTTTTATTTTCTTTTCAACCAATCAACAAAACTATAATTTCTTTTCTTCTCATATTCTTTCCTCCCATTTTCTTTCTTCTCATTTTATTTCCTTTTTTTTTTTCTTTCCAATCAATCAGGGGGTAAATGTATAGCATATCCTTTGATTTTAAACATTTACCTAGAGTGGGGAATTTTAGGGATAGATAATGGAATCAAAAAACTAATTTCCTTATTGAGTGTTTGGTTCACATATTGTGGAATCTATTACTTTTACTTAACCTTAATAAATTTTTCCATTTAAAACTCTTCCATCACCTCAGGTATTGCATTATGTTACTTTTTAGAAACAAAAAGTTAATCCTTTTTCTTTCTTTATTTCTCTTACCACCGCTTATCATGACCTTTCATGATTGACCACCACTCATCACCACTATTATCATTAACTATCACCCACTACCGCCTTCCGCTGTAGACCATCATCCATTATCGCTACCACCAATGATCGTTGTTGACCACCGCCTACTACCACTATTATTGTTGATAACTGTTCATCACATTCCACTGTTGACCACTGCTTATCCCTACTCCACCATTGACCATTACCCATCACCACCTTCCGTTATTGACCACCATACATTACCACTTTCCACCCTTGACCATTGCCCACCACCACTACCACTATTAACTATCGCCCACCACTACTTTTTGTCATTAACCATCACTCACCACCATCATTGCCATTGGCCATGGCCTACCATAACCTTCCATTATTGATCACTACCCAATAATATTTCCACTACTGACCCCAGATACCATCATCTTTCATCATTAACAATTGTCCAATACCACTACCCATGTTGATCATCACCCACTATCATATTTTACTATTAACCATTATCCATCATTATTATCACCGTTGACCACCATCTACCATTACCTTCAACTATTGACCATCATTTACCACTACTTACTACTATTGGCCACCATCATCACTTACTACTATTAACCACCATCCACTACCACCTACCACCTTTGACTATTGGTTACCACCACCTATTACTATTGATCATTGTTCACCATCGCCACCTATCGTCGTTGACCACTATCCATCTTTATTGGCCACCATCTGACTAAACTACAAGAAAAGGAATTATAAATAGTGTGATTTCATTCCTTGGCTGAATCAAATAGACCAAAAACTAATCATTTGTTATGAGTAAAATTTGGTATTATGAGATGGGCTAGTAAAAGTCCAACAGAAATCAAGTCCAAGAAAGAGGCCAAGCTTGCCCAACTGTAAGGTTGCTATGCAACTAGCTCACTGAGCGGCAGCCTCCAACTCGCCAGCAACAAGTTTTAGCTTGTCGATAGCTCAAGCTCGTGACCTATTCAGGGTTGAGCCTATAAGATAGAGATAGCCTGTAGTATCTTACTCAGCTAGAAGCTTATTGAGGTCAAGCATATAGCCAATGGACAACTTGCACTGCCATCCTTCAAATGCAACCCAAGGGTCCCACCTACAGAAAGTATTTCACACAAATCAACCAATAGTCTACAAAAGCCAACTTGTTATCTTTAGACTGCCTTGTATATTTATTATTTGATGTAACAAAAATATAATTTGTAAAATTACTCTTGTAGCCTCTTCTCCTACATAAATAAGAGGAAGGAACCTTCTGTAAGGGAGGCTGAGGATACTGTACCAAAACTCTGTAAAATTATTTTTAGATAAATAAAAATGCTACCATAGATGTAGGGACCGGTGCCATTTGGTTTTGGCCAAACCATATTAAACCTTTGCGTTCTTTACTCTTCTCCTTCTTCCTTTAGCCATTTTGCACCTCCTTGTTGTCTTAACAACTAGATAACAGCTTGGCTTCCGAAAGAACTCCCTCAGGTTGGCTAGATTAGGCAAAACCAAAATCCATCGTCAACATTTTGGCATGCCTATTAGGACTCATCTATTTTCTGGTTATTTTATATGTTCCAGTTTAATCTTTTGTGCAGCTACTATGGCTAAAGGAAAAGTCATCAGGAAGTTTGATGTTGTCAATAACTAGCTTGAAAGCCATATGACAAGTTCTTCTACTGCCCAAACCAACAATGGTTTTAGCCTCCACAGCTCACCACCAGCCTTAGCAAATGTTTAAAAACACAGTAAAAGAGCTGGTTGAAACAGTCAAAGTGCTGACATAAACACAAACTTTGTGCGCGCAGCAGTAGGTTGAGATCACAGCACAGCTCCAACAGCTATGCAAAGGAGTCCAGAGGAAGTCAGCTAGACAAGAACATCAGGTTGATAACTCAACTTGCCCCTCCAACTCTCAGGCGAGGTCGAAGGCTCGCCGAACTCATAAGGACTATGATGACTCACAACCAAGAGGCTTGCACTGAGCTGAAAGTTCAAATAGGTCCAACCGAGGATGCACCTCGGGTCATTGACCCACGACTAGGAATGAGAAAGGAGTAAGCGATCGTCCAGCCCGTAATCTGAAATGCAAGACCTGATCATGAAAAGAGTACTACAAAGGCTGAAGTGACTAGAGAAGTGCCCTTAAACCCCAGAGTGATGAACCTTACCATGATGAAAGCTCGCCATTCTTCATGAAAATTGAAACTTATCCTCTTCTGTAGAAACTCAAGGTTCCCACAATCCTATTGTACAATGGAGATAGCGATCTGTGTGACCACTTGGATGCATTTAATGTTCAGATAAACCTCCAAACCATTGGCCCTCTAGTTAAGTGCAAGATCTTCTTGGCCATGTTGGGAAACCTTCCCTAAGTATGGCTCTAGAATCTCCCAGCTCGTAGTATTTATAGTTGGGAGGAATGCTAGAGAAAATTTATTAGTCAGTATAGAGTACTAAAGAGGCAGCTCACACCACCTTGTCATCTTGTAATGATCTTCCAATGGAGGGATGAATCACTAAAAGACTGCATTGCTTGCTTTAGGTGCAAGGTTAACAACATGGATAATCCTTTGGACAAGTGTGTTTTGACAACCATCTCTATGCAATTTCGCAATGACAAGAAGTTGTACAAGAATATTTATAAGTCCCCAGTCAAGGACCTTGGTGATTTCTATGAATGAGCGGTGAAGCAAGTTAGGTGGGATGAAACCTTTGGTTCGAAGACACCCAAGGTGAGCAACTCTGATCAGAAGAAAAAGAAAAATAGTCATGAAGATGCAAGGGATAGTTCCAGTCTCTAGTTCACTAAGAGGGTCAAAGATGAGTAACTTCAGCACTTGGGTCTCCATGAGCACTACAGTGTCCTATCTGACACATAAGATAAGATCTTCACAGTGGAAAGAGACAGAGAGGACTTTGGGAGGCCCAAGCCCCTTTAGACTCCTAGTAAATTCAAGAGAAATAAAGGTAAATTCTATGCATATCATAACAAAGTTGGGCATAACACCTCAGAGTGTTAGGCACTAAAAGATGTGATAGAAGACCTTATTGAGAGAGGCTGCCTAAAGGAGTATGTAATACATCCTACAGGGCAGCGTCCCGACAAGATCTCGATCAAGAATAGGGGCTTTGGTTAGGATTATATATTGACAATATATTGTAGTTCAAAAGTTAATGAAAATATCTTAAACCTCTCTATTTGATGATTTTTGGCAAAATTTTGCAAGAAAATTATTCTGAATTGACAAAGTTAAATTTGAAACTCACTTGCAGAGGTGAGGAAGTGCTAATAAAAGCTCAGATCTAGTGGAGCATTGAACTCGTTGAGGTGTGGAGGTGCTAATAAAAGCTCAGATCTAGTAGAGCCTTGAGTTCACTAAGGCACGGAGACACTAATAAAAGCTCAGACCCAGCGGAGCCTTAAGCTTGCTAAGGAGCAGAGGTACTAATAAAAGCTTAGATCCAGTGGAGCCTTGAGCTTGTTAAGGCATACAAGCGCTAATAAAAGCTCATATCTAGTGGAGCCTTAAGCTCACTGAGGTGCGAAGGTGCAAATAAAAGTTCAGATCCAGCGGAGCCTTAAGCTTGCTAAGGTGTGGAGGCGCTAACAAAAGCTCAGACTTAGTAGAGCCTTGAGCTCGCTGAGGCATGGAAGCGCTAATAAAAACTTAGATCCAATGGAGCCTTGAGCTCACTGAGGTGTGAAGACACTAATAAAAGCTCAGGTCTAGTAGAGCCTTGAGCTTGCTGAGGCTTGGAGGTGCTAATAAAAGTTCAGATCCAGTGAAGCCTTGAGCTCGCTGAAGCATAGAGGCACTAACAAAAGCTCAGATCCAGTGAAGCCCTGAGCTTGGCAAGGAGTGAAGGTGCTAAGGCAAATTCATTAAATAGCTAAATTGCTATGAAATGGCTAGCAAGGTGCAGCTCTTATGTGACCTAATGCTCGCAGCTCTCATATGACCTAAAATTCACAGCTCGCATGCGATTTTCATTGAGCATAACCCCTGTGTTGCCCAGGTTCATTGTTCATCAAAAGGTATGATTAATTGGTTACTCAAATATCTCATTTTATCATGGTGCTCAGTTGGAGCTTGTATTATTATCAGTGATATGCAAAATATCCATACAATAGAATACAAGAAACATGAAGAGAAATTCATTCACTAAAAAGCCTCAACGAGGTAAATTTACATAAAAAATCCAAAATAAAAGCTAGGCACACTACAACTATACATCTAGAAGAAAGATTGGCGCTCTAGAGGAGAGCCTCAATTAACAGAAGGGTCGACGAGTACTCTTACTTTTCAACTCTTTCCCTTGCCGCCATCCTTGGTTTAGAACTCATCTCCAGCTCTCTATTCAGTATAGAAGATTCAAAGAAAGTAAGCCAAAGCAACTAGAAAGGTTCAACCCCATGGCATCACCATGAGGAAATAATGTGAGATCTACAAAAGATCTTCCCTTATTCTCAAAAAAGGAGAATTGCCTAAAAAAGTTTACTATGTAGCAAACCACGCATGATTCTTTAAGAAAACATACTACCAAAGGTATGAAGGGCTTGTTTGAAGCTCTCATCAGTTCGACCCATTGGCTAAAGAAAGAGCTTCCCACATTTTAAGTAATGAATCGGCCTGGTTTCACCGAATAGTCTAGAAGAAGCTCCACCCCCTTTCATTGAATGCTCCTAATGAAAACAAGGCAGACTCATCCACAGTAATGAGACACGTATAGTAGAAGATATGGCCTGGGTTAAATGAAAAGATAGGTTGACTGAAGACTTTGACTACAGGATAATTTGTGAAGGAAGACTGCATTAGCAAGTTACAACTCCCAGTCTGTGAAGCGAACTGAGAGTTGAGGGCTGATGTTATGGGTAAAATTTGATATTATGAGATAGGTTAACAAAAGTCTAGTAGAAATCAAGTCCAACAAAGAGGCCAAGCTTGCTTAACTGTAAGGTCGCTTTACAACCAGCTCGCTGAGCAGTAGCCTCCAGCTTGCCAGTAACAAGTCTTAGCTCATTGATGGCTCAAGCTCGTGACCTGTTTAAGTTTGACCTCACAAGACAGAGACAGCCCGTAGTGCCTCACTTAACTAGAAGCTTGCTGAAGTTGAGCATATAGCCAATAGACAACTTGCACTACCATCCTGCAAAATGCAACCCAAGGGTCCTACCCATAGAAAGCGTTTCACATAAATCAACCAACAGTCTACAGAAGCCAACTTGTTATACTTTAGCCTGTTTTATACATTTATTATTTGATGTAACAAAAATACAATTTATAAAATTACTCTTATAGCCTCTTCTCCTCTATAAATAAGAAGAAGGAACCTTCTGTAAGGGAGATTGAGGATACTATAAAAACTCTGTAAAATTGTCTTTAGATAAATAAAAATATTATTGTGGACATAAGGACCAATGTTATCCAGTTTTGGCTGAACCATGTTAAACCTTTGCGTTCTTCGCTCTTCTTCTTCTTCTTCTTCCTCTAGCCATTCTACACCTTGTTATTGTCTTAACAACTAGATAACAACTTGGATCCTAAAAGAACCTCCTCAGGTTGGTTGGATTAGGCAGAACCAAAATCCCCCATTAACACCATTATCATTGCCTTTACTTCTCCTTATTTGATTCCATTCCTTTTTTATTTCTACAAGTTGAACCAAACACCACTACATCTTTTGTATCTTTGGCATTAAAACTTGTACTTTATTCCATTGTTACCATAATTGTATTAATATTCCAAACATCCATCCACTCTAAGTGGGTCCTATAATTCCTAGTGAGTCCTCAATTTGTATTGATATCAAAATCAAAGTAAAGATTCAACATTAATTTGATAACATAAGATGAGACCTAAGAAGTAGTTTTTTTTTGTCAAATAAATAGTTTGAATGATATTAACATTAAATTAAGATTAAACATATGATCCAAAGTTGATTGTTTGAATCATACATCATATTTCCTCATTTTACCTATTGTTATCTATAGTTTGGTGTTATGTGTGTTATGTAGAAATACTAGATCAATTTACAGAATTTGTCAAATAAACTCGTAAAATCCTTGCCTCTCTTTGCCACACATGTCGCCTACTTAGTCTTCCTTTTCTCACATGTCTCCTCTTTAGTCCTCCATTTCCCACTAATGTAACTAGGTCCTTTTTTTTTCTTCTTTCAAACATCATGTGAATAACACATTCTACTTCCTTTTGAAGCTTTCCAAGCTTCTTCAGAGATGTTTAAACTTATTCTCTCTCTCTCTCTTTCTTTATCTCCATCCCTATTTTCCCTATCTTTTTTTAGGTTGCAACTTCTTTTTCTTCCTCCTCCTTCTCCTTGGAAATTACCTTCACCTCTATATCACCTCCTCATTCTTTTCTTTCTTTTCCCTTTTTTCTTCTTCCCTTTCTTGATTTCTCTCTACCTTTCATGAAGTTTCATTCTTTCTCCCAATCTCTTCCTTCTTTTCTAGGCTTTATCTTTCTTGATGCCACCATTACCCTCCCTTCTTGCCAGACGCCTTGTCATATATGCTTCAACCCACAGATGTCAAACTACTTGTCAAATTATTTATAGGTAATTTTGATTTTATTTTTTTTATTTTTTTATTTAATATTTAATATTTTTGGATTTTTATACTATTCCTTATAGATTATTTTTGGAGTGTCTAAAGTTATGAGGCTCGAAATTGATTTTTTTTTAAAAAAATGGGATTTTTGATGAATGAAGCCCATTTTTTGTTTGCATATTCTTTTAAGATTTATGTTTTTTTTCCTTCCCATTTTCAATGTTTATATATGCTTATTTGGAAGCAAAATCATGAGCCTTTTCATTTTAATCACTACAATAATTGATCAGAGCATCCTTGATATCACCACTGCAAAAATCATCATCAAAAAGAAAAGCTAAGGGAGTGGATTTTGATTATTATTGCATCGAGAGGCTTGGAATTTGGAAGAAAATTTTATATTTTTATAGTTATATATGATTGGGGGCAATGTATTTACAATCTACAATATCCATATTCATTTCAAAGAAGTGGGTTGTTTATTGTTTTGATGATGTATTGTGTTGCAAATATATATAAATTCCATTCTAAATTAAATGGTATCCTACAATTCGACTGTTTCATTTAAATTTTGAAATGTTACTGCCATGTTAATTTTGCTTTGAAATTATGCATCTACACAGTTTTTGTTGAGAACCTTTAGATTTGCTACCTTTATTTTTTTTAGAGGATAAATGCATTAATTTTATGAAAATTTTAAATTGAGTGTATTCGCCATGTGGTTTTTGTACCATGTGATTAGAAACAAATGGGATATGGATTCTCTGCTGCCCCTTCCTCGCGCAGCACCATGCTACGCGTCAAAACAACATCGTTTTAATTATCAGCACACACCGTTTTCTTGTTAGTTGTCGTGCAGTCGAAACATACGCTTCAAAACGGCATCGTTGCGAATTCTCTACTAGACAGCAGGCCGTGCTGCGCATTAAAACGCATGCGTTTTGACGCTTTTTCTTTTTTCCACACCTTTGGCTTTATTCTTTGTACTTTGTCAAACAAAAAGTGGGAGAGACTAAGATGAAATTCTTCCTCTTCTCTCTCAAATAGTAGCAACGAAAATTGAAGGC
>JANHAO010001306.1:0-33662 GCA_026873985.1 Saraca asoca
TTCCGTGGGAAAATCCGTTGGAATATTCCAACGGATTTAATCCGTTGGAATATCCCGTTGGAATTCCGCCTTTTTCTTGTAGTGTATTTGTGCCAAATATACTCTTACTCAGATGTTGTCATATACATTATTATAAATTAGCAATATGCAGTTATATAGAAAAACTAATTAATAACAATTAATTTCTAATTATGAACCAACGATTAAAAAAATCAAAAAGTAACAAAAGTAAAAACATTCTTACATACTTCAATTATATTAATAACGGGGAGTTCTTGCTCTCACTAAATAAGAAGAAAATATTTATCAATTTTTATTATTTTATAAATTGAAAATTAAAAAAATATATTTTTAATATATACATATATATATATATAAATTTCATAAAACTAAAGTATGAATGATAAAGTTGACAAACATTTTCTCTTACTAAATATTACAGTAAAATTGCTTTTATAATTAAAGTATACAAGAATTCATGGGGTAAGAACATGCAAATTAGAGCAACCGTATCTTCTTAGCATCGCCATGCAGAAGCAGCAATTATAGCCCTATCTTGCCAACCCAACAACAAACACCCTTTGTCCTCCGTCAACCTATAACCATCGCACGAATACAAACCCAGCAATATCTTCGACTGAGTCACCGCGTTCGGACTCAGTGGGACCCCCTTGAACCCTTTTCCTTCCATTATCTTCCTCCATTTCTCCAACCTCTCGTGCCTCTCTATCCTCTCCGCCCCTTCGTACGCTACTATGTTCCTTATCTCCGGCGCAAATATGTACTGCTCCACTTTCGCCCTCTGGGCGGAATCCGGCGGGAATGTGGCGTCCAACGAGTCAAAAATGGCCGAATAATAGTGCAAGGCCTCAAGAAACCTCCCAAGGAAATATGGTCCGTTATGGCTTGCCTCTTGTTCAACTAGGGTTACTATGTTGGGTGCTTGGTCCCTTATCATTGTTAACAAGTTTCCGAGGTAGTTTCCTGGAACGCGGTGGAGACGGTTGACGGAATTCACTGCCAAGGCCTCGCCAACCCGCCGGTTGAACATGTGGGGCTTGAGGTCTTCTAGGTTTTCGCCAACCGGGTGGAACTCAAACGGGATGCGGAGGGAATGGGCTAGATCCGTTAAACACCGGCCCGTCTCCCGGACCGATTCTATGGATTGTCCGACGCCGGTTATTCGGAGGAACGGAGCTCCGCCGGGTCGAGCGGCTAGGGCTTGCATGAAAGCCGGCCATTGATAGCCTTGGAGGATATCGAGGTCAATCACATGGACGCGTTCTTCGGCTTCGAAGGCTTCAAAGATGGCTTGGTTTGCCGTGAAGTGGGCGAATTTGACGTAAGGGCAAGCTTGGTAGACGATTTGGTAGATTTTGAGGATTTCAATGGAGTTTGGCGGGAAACCACCAGAGTAGGAGGATTTAGGGTTAATGGAGGAGGTGGGTTTGCTTGTGAGAGTTGCGGCGAGTCTCGCAGTCAGGGCTTCGGTGAAGCATGAAGCTACGCGTTGCATGGAGTCACCGAGTGGACTGAGGACTCTGTTGAGATGGTGGAGGTATCTTCTTGCCAGCATGTATTCTTCTTTGGCCACTGCTTCTGCACATGCTAGAAGGAGGTGCACCAGTTGTAGCCCACTGTCTTGCTCCTACATATAATTAAAACCAAAAGGATTTCAAAGTTAGATGAGAAAACACTCTCGTAATAAATTAATTTGTTAGATTAAACTGGTTGGTGAAGGCATATATAACTAACAATGTTGTAATTGCAAAATGTTATGTGCATCTCTTGCCTCTTCAAACTAAAATCCTTCAATTATGACCCTTCATAAAGAAAAATAATAATAATAAATTGTGTGCTTGCTTGTTAGAAGTTTGAATTTTAAAATGTATAATTTCTTTAAATTAATTAAAAAATATTTTATTTCTACTTGTGGAGAGCCACAAAAAATCAATGAGTTAATTCTACACTTCTACTTTGGAGAATTTATGATTCTAGACCCTACATATTCGTGTCTTTATTACTTTGATTCTTTTATTTCCAAAAATTATATAGAATTTGAGAATTAATCCCTTTTTTTTTGTCAAAGTTTACAGCTCAAGTTATTTCTTGTTAATATAATTTTCTTATTATGTCAGGGAACTAGTGATCAATCAAAAAGATCTTGAAATAAATTCATATCTAGCAAAAAAAAAAAAAGAGAGAGAATAAAAGAAACAAAAAAAAAAGAGAATAAAAGAAACCAACTCCAAAATGAATTCACCTGCTCAGTCCCAATAGGAAGAGGAACCATTAAACCATGAGGCTGTTGGTGTACTTGTTTCTGCTGTGCTTGCTGCTTCATCTCTTGCTGTAATTCCTGTTGCAGAGCCTGTGAAAAAGACGCGCCACTAATCTGATACACATCACTCTCCTGCGACAACCGAGAACCGCCGCCCGCCGCCACCGAAGATTCTTCACTCACTGATCCACAGAACCTCGCCGACGCCGAACTAGCCATCGTCAAGCCATCCAACATTGAATTAGGAATCGAATTCGGAAACTGATCAAAGCACTCCGACGAGCTTCCGATCTCAGAAACAACTTTCGCCGATGAAAATCCTCCTCCTGGAAAATCATCCAAGAATTCCTCCATTGCCGGCAGCGAAAGATCTTCCACACTCTGCATATACTGATTGTTAGAAGAATTATTAAATACCTTATGAAGCGGACTAAGTCCTTTCCCTTTGTGGCTGTTAGTGTTGCTATATACTCCGATCTGCGGCGAAAAGCGAGGCGGCGAGCAACCGGAAAGGCTTTGTCCTTGCATTGCCTGAGCATAATTATAGTTACAATTATACGTAGAAGCTTGAGGAGAAGGAACTATGTTCCTCACAGGCGAAGCAATCATGAAATCGTTGTCCAGGTGGTCGTTGAAAAAGGATTCCCACAAGGAACTGTCCGGCGACTGGACTTCGACATCTCCGTCCAGCTCGAATTTGAATGAAGGTAGGTTTAGGCTTGGTGGTGTAAGAGAAGTGTTATTTTGCTGATCTAAATTATTATCACAAAATAATTGGGTGGATACTATACTTTTTTTAGACTGTTGAACAGATGAATCATCTGAAGAAGTGTGTTGGATTTTTGTGCATGAGTTTTCACTCTTGAGAGACACTGAGCTTCCACAGAGTGAATTCATCATTTTTCTTGTTTTGGCTGTTATTTTTCTTTCTTCTTTCTCTCTCTCTATATCTTACTAAAAGAAGATTGGGTTTGCTTGTTTCTCAACTTTTTTCTCTCATTCGGGATGGCATTTCCTATGAGGTTTAGTTTGGTATAAGGAAAGAGCGAGCCTGTGTTTTCTGGGTTCTTATTCAGAGAAGGATTCTGTCATTTTGTACAGATTCTGTGAGAAAGGTTTTGAGAAGTAAGGACAAAACCTAATTCCAATAGTATCTGATTGGAGGTTTGTCATTGATAATCTCCATTAATGTCCTCTTCAAGGTTTAGCTGGTTTTTAGAGGTGTTTTTTTGTCCTTTTATGACATCTGTTTTTTAACCTTTTACTACAAGGAGGCTGTGATTTCATGCAGGACAAATGCATCGCTGGGTCCCACTTTCTTCGGGCCGGCCCATATTCACAAGGTTCCTTTTTAAAATCACTGATGGGATTTAGGGTATCCAGCTAGCTCACTAGGAAGTTGGAACCTATGCATGTAATTAAAATAATCAACCACAAATTATACTAAGTCATTGTTGACATTTTGTTTAATTATATTCATATTTTTTTATTTTTAAGAATATATATTTATTTTTTTATTTTATGATTAAAAAAGTAAATGTAAATTTAATAATGAAAGGAAAAGGGAGATCAACGCATTTAAAAAATGAGATTAATGTATTTTTTTAAAATAAAAAAAGTAAGTATAATTAGTCAAATCCTTAAGGGGATAAATGTAGTTTTCTTCTCATTATTATCATTATTATCATAGTTAATTTACACTAATATTAGGATTTGTCTAATTATACTCGCACATTCTATTTTAAAAAATATACATTAATCTTCTCTTATTTTTTTTATATATATACATATATTTTTCTCTCTTTATTTGAACCTGCACTCATCTTTTTTGTTGCAGAATCGCAAAATGATAAAAAAAAATGAATGTATATTTCTTAAAATGAAAAATAAAAATATAATTAATCTAAACTAAAAAAAAAAAGTGAATATAATTTGCCCTCGTAACAATGTAATCACTTATTCATTCATTGTTCATTGGTTTGGGGACGATGATGGTGAAGAATTGGCATATTATTAAAAGCCATGGATGACAATGTAAAGTAAGGCGGTGCATTATAGTAACCAATGAAGCAATTTTAATAAATATCATGCTAAGAAAGGAATTGTCCTCTTTGTTAATAAGATGACTTCTGACCAAATTTGTTTACATTTAAATATTATATGTTACTTTATAGGTATTATTATAAGCCTTGAAAGATGTCAGTAAAATATGTTCTGATCTAGGAACCAACAATCTATCCTGCAATTTCAACCTTTGGAGCATCAGGAAAAAAATATTATATATAGCCTTCCCATATTACAAAACAAAAACAAAAAAAAAAATGTGGTCATTAACATCATAATTAAGGAGAGGTCAACATGTTATTGGGTAAATTTTAACCTAATTAGTTTTAATTTAAAATAATGAAATGCAGTTATGACAGAAAATTTAATAACTTACCACTATTTTGAAATAATATTTATTTATTTAAAATAATTAAATACATGTTATAATTTAAATTAGTGAAACAGATACATTAGATCTCTTTTTTGAAAAATTTAAAGGATTTGTATTCAAGAAATTATGATATCAATATAAGAAAATAAAAAGTCATTTACAATTTTGAATCTAAGCTCTAAACCGTGAGGCTCAGTATATAAGAAATTGCAAAATATCAATTATATAAAATGGTTTTACTGTAATAGTCATGTTTTCTGATGTATAAAATAGATATCGCTAGATAAACCAGCCCCGTGCTCAAGCACGTTAACTCTATACTGTTAGGCTGCCTCTCTCTTGCACACAATACAGCATGATATTCTTTCGATCACCATCATCTCCCATAATTTACCCTCAATAAGTATACTCAAGGTTCTAAATTATGATTGCAGTTATGGTTGTAACTACAATGCAATTTTTGTTATTCTGAGTGTTGTCAAAGTAAAAATATAGATTGCAGATACTATATTTGTGAAATTTGAATTTGTCCATACAAAATATAATAAAAATTATATAATAATTATTAATTTAGATTATTTGATATTAATTCTTTTAATTTAACATAATATCACATCATATTAAATAAAATCTATTTTAAGTAAAATATCAAGATTTTCAACTTTTATTTTATCAAAAATTCTATAAATTGACATATTATAGTTGTTGTGACCATTGTGAATGTACTACTGTGTTATATTGCGATGTTGCAATTGCATTATTCTGTCGTGGTTGTAATTTGCAAAATTACTGCAATTCTGACCAAATGTGATTGCAGTAGAAGCTGCACCGCCAATAATGTGATCACAACATATGTTGCGACTTACAATTCAAATTCATGAGTATACTTTAATCCTAATCCTAAATTTACTCTTGAACATTTTGCGTTTGAAATTCTCCTTTTGAATGCAGCTAACTAACAAAGTGAGGGATAGTTGAAGTTTAGAAATACAATGGAGTCGGTTTAGTTGAAAACAAGGTGCAGAAGTAGTTGGATTAGCCTCAATGAGAACAAGACTCGGAGAACCAGGGGTGGTAGAGATAGAGCGGGATTATGATTGAGCATGCTAGAGAGGTTCCAATTCATTCCGTAGTTGGGGCATCTACTTTGATAGTATATTACGTTCAAGTTCAATGATAATTCATCAAGCTTCTTTTATTATATGATCTCTGTGGAGCTTATCCTGCACCCTTTCACAATGATTGCGTTCATCGAATGATGAGGTGCAAGAGGAGTGTGAGTGAGAGCATGAGACATGAAGTGGCTGAAAAAGTTATAGACAACACTAAATAAAACTTTCCTTTCAGATGCAGTTGATTAGCAAAGTGAAGAATGGTTGGGAAACAACCTGCAGACACAACAAAGTTAGTAGCACATAATGGAAGTGATTCATCGAGCATGTTCTAACAATCAAATTAATATACAAGTAAAGTTTTAATAGTGTAGTGAAAATGATTTAAAAAAGAAATATCTATTGATACATATAACAAAATACTTTAGGTTATTTCACTCTTTAAGTCCCTTGTTAACTTCAGACTATCTTATGATAGTCATCCAATTTCATCATTTGATGTTTTCTTCCTTATGCAGAAAAATATTTTTAGTATTGAAATTTTAACTATTTTTTTAAATTTTAATAAGTCAAATATTTTAATATCATAATTAAATAAATTCTAAAATTTGAGATAAAGTTGTCTGCTCATCAAAATACAAAAGCAAGTAGTTTCAACTACCATTCTAATCACATTGTTCATTATTGATTGTGTTTTTTCTTTTGGTATCAAAATCATTATACATGCCAGGTATGAAGGATGAATTATAAAATCATTAAGTATGGGAGAATTTCTTGAATGAGTCTAGTATTCTCAGTGACAACCTTTGAAAATAGAAGGTAAAAAAATAATAATAATAAAAGAGAGAAAGAGAGAAGAAGAGGAGGAGGAGGACAAAGAAAGGGACATAGGCAACGTCGTCGTCGGATATTACGTCGGTGGGCCGCCTCACAGCTTTCTTTGGATTTGCCAAAGGAACGAAGTGCTTGTCTCCAACCCCTCTCTCTGTCTTTGGCCGCTTCTCTTTATCTCATTCTCATATTCTCCCATACTTAATTCACCTTTTCTTCATTTTTATTTTAAATTTAAAAACTAATTATGATTCAATCCGTCAAATCAGAATTATCTTTTTCTTCTTTAACTTATTAAATTAATTAAGCTTGCGTCATAATCTGCAGCACATCATATTCCTTTTGTAGACAAAAAGTGATGTGTTGGTTTAATAAAAAAAGGAATATAGTATTTTTCATATACCACTTCTTTCAACCCTTTGTATACTTTTGTCTCACTAGCCATTGTTCTCTGTACATAAAAGTTATTTGAAAAGTTCCACACACAAATATATATATATATATATATATATATATATATTTGAAAATTTACCTTTTTATTTTTTGTTTTTTCTGAATTTATTTGGCATGTTATAAACTCAATTTGAGGAAAGTAAATACACCAAGATTTGCATGATGAGAATTGACAAAGAGTTTGTTTCATGATAAAGAATATCAATGTGCCTCCTTCAAAGTTTGAAATCTGATTTAATCCTTTAAAATATATAACAACGAATTAATTAATTAACACTAATTATTCAAATAAAAATTCTTATTTTAAGACCTATATACTTGCCCATAAACTATTTCCGTTGGGTAACCCCAAAACTGTGCACTTTCAATCACCAATAAATATGTGTATATGAGTAGACATCAAGTGTTATTGTTCTCATTTATATATATATATATATATATATATATTATTATAATTTTTTATATAAAATTTTTCATCAAGTCCATCATTGAATCTAAAACATTAATAATGTACTATATCTATAAAATCCTTATATCAAATTGAATTTATTATTTGATATTTCATCCATATATTTATGGAAAGCATATTATTAAAAAATGAGAAAGAGTTAATTATTTTATTGCAACTTATTATTACTTAATTTTTTTTAAATTTGATATGTGAGATCATTATTATAGATATTTTTTATCCAATAATTAGACTGATTAAAAATCACATTATAAACAATGTTGTGCAACGATGTAAATATATATGTGAGTTAGAAAGTGTCATTATATACCCTACATGTATATACAACCTGAATATCGGTAATTGACGCTTACTTTTATTCGAAAAGAAAAATTAGGATAGTAGAAAATGTTTTATTTATTTTTATTTATTTAATATTATATATAAAAAATATGATGAAAAATAAAATTTATTATTTAAAAAAATTATATTCTTCTATTATTATAATATTATGTATTATATTTCATTGATTATAAAATATATAAATGATATTAAAAATTTTTGCTAACATACAAATAAATAATTTTTTATAAAAATATTTTCTTCCCAAAAATCCAACTTACTGACAACAAAAATACCGAGAAGGCAGTCGAACATGAAGGGTATATAGCATATTCAGTGAGCAAATATAAATCGACCCGATGCCACCTATGAAGAACCTCATAACAAGCCAACAGAATATTCAATTTCTTTTTCTCTTTTCCTATGCCATTCACTATCATTTGATTATGACATTTGCAAGCAGACATAATCAGAAGATTAATAATTAAAAAAGTTAGAGAGGTGATAGGGTTTTCACAACACTCAATAACAATTTTACTGCTATTATTATCAAATACACCATTTTCTATTTCAATGCATGTAACTTAATAATCATTTATCCGCAAATTATCCATCCAATTATTTAATTGATTTTTTATGAGATTCATAGCAAAAAAGAAAAATCTCTCTGTTGTTGCATTTTGTGGCTGGTCAGATCAATTGAAATTTTCAATTTCAAAAATATATACACTAACCAATATATAGTATGATTTCTTTGTCTTCACTATTTTTTTTTTGCAAAACTTGTTAATTATTTTTTTTCAATTCGCAAAACTGTTCATCTTTTTACATATTAATAATGTAGTTTTCAAATTGATTATCAAGATTGAGAAGAACTACATTGAAAATTTAGATAAAAAAAAAAGAATCATTTTATAGGGTGTAGAAGGGTTAAGTATTTTTATCATTAATTTTTCTTTTTCAGTTTTAACATATTTCTCATAAATGTACAGTGGCCTGCACCTAAAATTAGCTTAAGTGGTAAATTTCAATAAAATAAAAATAAAAAGGGATAGGTTAGCCGGTTAGGTTAAAAAACTGTCTTAACCAAACTTTTGTTTTTTTTTTATTATTTAGTTAACAGTCTACACTTTACTTTGACTAATTATTTCATATGTATTATACATAGTAGCATATGCCTTCAGGTTTGATTCCTCAAGATTAAGTGGCGTTCAGCCCTTGTAGCTTCCATTAATTTCATAATTAAATTTCATTACAATATATATCTAGTGAGATCTTGGGTCAATTGATTTCTGTTAACTGTATAATTTGGTTCTGACCCAAACTCCAATCAACAGGGGATTCTTTTGAGATCTCAAGCTGTTAACTGGTTCTAAAACAGTAAATGAGTTAAGTAAGCAAGAAAGAAGGGAAGAGCAGCAGGAAAGCACAAAGGTTTTAACGTGGTTCTGACAAATCCAAACAGAACTAGACTCTACGTTCACTATAGTGTATTGATCTTAGAATATTTTTATAGAATTTCAGTATATAGGCGTCCTTCTCTCATGTTTATCTCCTTCCTGTATTTATAAAAGAGCGGAGGTTACAATTATAATTATACATGCAGTAAATCTATTATATCAGGCATTTAATATATAAGACAGGACAGACAGACTAAATCCTATAAGTTGGCTATTGTAGATTACCTTCTGTATGTGGGCCCCGTGTGTCCGTTTGATAGAATATGAATAAGTCTTCTATCTAGCGAGCTTCCAAGTTGCTAATCGATCCTTGCTAACCAGATCCTTCGGTCTGGGGATTCTCAATCTTTGGGATGGCAAGGTCAAGCTCATTCTATCAAGAACGAATTTGAGTTGAGGAGGTCGCTTCATGACACGAACTAAAGGCACAGCAATCTGAGTATTCTTCGAATTGGGTTTTTGTCGCTCTCAGACTGTTCATAAGTCTATTAAGGAAGATTCGAATTCCACATATAACAATTTCTAAAGAAAACATCTTGAATATTATCATAACTTAATCTAAATTGATCACCTCAAAGTGATAATTTGAGTAGATATTAATATGAAACGGGCCTATCTTAGCACAACATAATAGTTTGTTATAAGTAATTATTTTCCATTTGTCAAGTAAAAATTCTGATTACATTCAGATCATACAATATATAAAATTAATTACAAACTAACATATTTAATTATATATAAAAATTATTGATAATTAATTTTCATATCTATTTATAATTAATTTCATATAATATATAACGTGTAATTTGTGGATGTGTATATTTGTGCATCATTTGTATTCTCATGAACAATCATTTTGAAAAATTTCGGCCGAATTATTGAGTATATAATAAAGGTATGAATTTGATATGAAGTCTTTTTGCCCATGGATTATGTGAGAAAAAAGTAAGTTTGTATTTAAGGGGTCTTAGAGGCTAATTAGGCAATTAAAGTACGAAAGAAAGGAAAAAGTCTTCCTCCATTAAAGGAAGGCAATGCAGCTTAAGCACGGAATCAATTATAATATTGATATAATTAAGGTCAAAGCCATTTATAACCTATGATTAGGGTTAGGGTTATAAGTTTGTTTTATATGGTGTTTTAATGTTATGAAACAAATACCATTGGCTCTATCCTCTAAGAAGAGTGATAGTTTTGAGAAGTTGCTGCGAAATAAGGGACACTGACTCCATCATGCTTACATGATCTGCTTTGGACTCTCTTCTGATCCCCTAACAAAATTTTGGCCAAGTCAATTTGTTTAGAACTTCTCTTTTGACTCTCTACGTACTCAGCAATGTTTGCTTTCCAAAATCATATATTTTGAAAGAATTTCAATGATTTCGAAGATGCAAGCTTAAAGGCAAATTTTTCTGCCAGAAATGAAATGCTTAAACGAAAAATTTTTATTGATTTTGAGAAATGAGTATAATCTCCAATTTAAATTTTTGAAAAAGTATGTAAGGTCTTCTGATTCTTCCCTTCATTTGATTTTGATTTAAGACTTCAAAAAATTTATTCTTCGATTAAAGGTTGAATCTTCACTGTAACCATGTTTTCAGAGATTCGTAGAATTTAGACTTAGTTGAAGTCTTCAACTGAGAACGTGAGTTCTTGACTAAAATTGTAAGTTTCAAATATTTAATGTCTATCACAAGAGATTTGAAAACATTTCATAATTTTGCATATTTGTCTCTTAATGACTTCTTGTGACAAATGACATAACTAAACTCTTTACTTAACAGAATTTTGAGGGAAATGCTTTGAGATAAACATTTTTATTTTATCAATTATCACCTTTTAATTTATTGAAAGATAATTACTTAAAAAATCCCCTTGATTGGATTAATGTATTTTGGCATGTGACCATTTCTTATTTACTAAATGACATTATTAATATATAATTTTAATTTGATTAGTCAATCTATGTCATATTACATATATGATATGATTTAATTTATTGTCAGAGATTTTATTAAAAATTTATGGGAAATTTTTGAGTTGGAAATTATATAGAATGAAATTCAATTGTCTTCGGTAAGTTTCAGAGATTTTGCATTAGGAGTTAAGTTGTACACACACAATACTACTTACATAATCTTCACAATTTACTGGCTCCTGTGCAGGTGGAAAGGGGTTAATTATGAGTGATTTATGTGAGTTTTTTTAACTGACTCATTCGATTTAAATTTCAATTGATTTGATATTAATTAATTTAAATTTTAAAGTGAATTTTAACTGCTTAAGATGGTTTATAGTATTTTTAGATAGTTAATATCAATTTAAATATGTTAGAAGTTTTTTTTACGGTTAATATCACTAAAAATTAGTATTAATAATTATAAAAATATAACTAAAATTTCAAAATTTAATGTAAACTTTCTTGTAATTGCCATGACTCATATATAATACAGAGTTTCACATCAAAGAAAAATAAATTCATAAAAATTATACATTATACATATTATTTATTCAGCTAGATATTAATTAATAAAAATATATTATACAATAATAATTATCATATAATTTTATAATGTGTAAATAATTAATAATATATTGTGTTGTAATAAATAAAGACTTTATTAGACTTAAACTTTAAATAATGAGAAAACATAATAGTCAATTAAAACTTTATTCCGCTTTGGATATAATTTTAGATTGGTTCGATTTGAAGTAGTTAAAATTTTTTTAAACCATTCTTAATTATAAATTGATTTTGTCAAAAGAAAATTCACCAATTTTAAAGCGTATCTAAATTTTAACTGTTCATAATCATTCAATTTTGATTTAATTTGCTGAATTTTTCGAGTTTTATTTTTAATTTTTTTAACCCAGTCCTAAGTTTAAGCATTCTTTGTTTTTGTGTGACATCTGATTTGCTACCTGTTACCTTTTTCTAGGGCTACGTGGATGTTTAATGTGTGTAAACAGGTTCCCTCTTTTATAAAATTAACCAAAAAAAAAAATGGCAATGCCATATTCTCTTCGATGTTTTCTCCCAGAATGTTAAAATATTTGTAAATTACACACTTTATTATAATAATTTATAGATAATTTTATTTTTTTAAGAAATTAAATATCTTCACTTTACATTGAGATTGAAAATAAAGATATCAATCTCAATACAACACATGTAACTCTATGCTATAGAGACTTGATCTCTGACAAAATAAAATTATTAAGTGATGATATGGTAAATAGTATTGTAAAGTAAAGGCCTTATATTCGAATCCTTGATTATTTTCAATGTACCAAAAAATCTCTCGTAAGGTAAGGCCCTTTATACAAATTCCTCCACTTGCGCATTGAAATGACAAATGTTTGCATAAACTTTTGGAAGACACACTCATTTGCATATTTAATAAAATTTAAACACATGAAATTAGTGTTAATAAGCGAAACTTATTAAATTAAATATACTGATATGTAATGAATAGTTTTGCGGCAAAAATAAATATATTATTACTCAAACTTACAAGGGAGGGAGGGTTCTTATATTTTAGATTGAGTATGACTATAAGTATGGATTTTGGTGAAATCTTGCATATCCTGTTTTCATGCATGTCCATTTTCCATACTAATTAAAATAAGACGCTTGTAATTAACTTAACACGTGGTTAATACGTTAAAAACCTTTAGATATATATATATTTCTTACAATATATATATATATATGATTAATTTAATAAATATATATGTATATGGTAAAAATTAAAAGATGGAATCTAATTATGTTTATTTAAAATTAAATTATTTTCTTGATAGTGAGACACAAAATTAAAGAGATACTTCAGAAAAATATTTCTAACTTAACCTATAAATATGTAATTTGTAATAAGTTAAAACTATCAGATAAAAGAAAAGCACTAATATTATGGACATAGGCTAGCTAGAAGACATTTTTTTAAAGTATTTCCTTGATTTTACACCCCACCATTAAGAAAGTAATTTAATTTTAGATGGATATGACTAAATACTATCTTTTAATTTTCACCATATACATATTCACACTTATCAATTCAATTACACATGTATTCTTAAATACATAAATATATATATACATATATCTTAAAGTACTTAAATGTGAAAAATACATGTATTTAAAGATTCTTAATATTTAGTTACAACCTTAAATAGTTATTTTACTTTTCATGCATTACTAAAACAACAATTATATTTTAATTAGAAAAATTTATGTCAATTAAATTGAATCTTTTTAGCATAACTCAATCATTCTATAAGATTAATGGAAATTTTTAATAAATTATATATAACTCTAATTCTTGTTTTATGATTAGAAAAATTGAACTCTATAGTAAATTTTACACCCTTTATTAGAGGTATAATTAGATACAACTTATGTAAATTAAGTTGAATCTCTTTAAAATGACTCAATCATTCTTTAAAAATGGAAATTATTGATATATTATGACTCTGATTATCATTTTAAGATTAAAAAAAACTAAATTTTATTGTAAATCAAGGTCTGCACCATTAGATTATTTTCTGAAATTTCAATTTGGTCACTAATTTTTTTATTTTGTAAACCTTAAAGATTTGGATTTATAAAATATATATATATATATATATAACGTGATAAGCCATGTTTGTATTCTCTCTCCTTGTTCCTACGATTTTAAGCCGCAATTTAAGTCCCAAAATAACATTAATAAGTTTAGAACTCTGAGCCCTTAATACATAATTTATTGCTTCCTGGTGTTACGAGGCTCACCATGATCCAGATGGTTGGGCTTTTATTGAATGAAAAGGGAAACATGGGCAAGTGCAAATCTATGTGTAAAACTCCGGCCCAGTAATTGGGCTTACATTCTTTTGCAACTTCAAAGTTCTGGTAGTCCAATCAACTCCAGGTAGAGGCGAAACTAGAAGGGAAGTTTTGAAGGAATCGAATTATAATTTATCAAGGATTTTAATAAAAATGTTTTAAATTTTGATATCATATATGAAAATTTTTAAAAAAAGTGGAAAATCATAAAGAAATTTTAAAATTTTTTCCAATGTTGAAGACTAAAGTGACCCGAAAGTTGCAATATGCTTTGTTCTTGACTGTAACTAATATTTCTATCTCAAATAAGCGTGGACACACATTTATAATTGAATATAAGAATAGTACACTCTAATAAAGATAGTAATTTTGCAAGAGTAGATAAAAATGAGAATTAAAATGAAGATTCTTAACAAGAGTGCATATCTTGATTTATATAAGAAAATGATACATAATATAATGTTTTGAGATTTGACTCATTTAACTAGTTCTTGATCCAATCGAATATCATGACCTTAAATGATTTTTAGACTACTTAATATCAATTGTTGTAAATTACTTAATTGGACTTAAACTCGTTCGACTATCTTATAGGTTTGTCAATCGATCATAACTTAAGACATTTATTTTGGAGTGCGTTAATTTTAAAAATTGTTAAGTTAAAACTATTCCTATTATATATTATATATATATATATAAATTGTTAGTAAATGTATTCTGATGCAACTTTTCATGCCCAGGAAAGATTAAAAAAATATATTTACGAGGTGCGAATAACTTCGCATACAAACGCCAATCCACTCACTCACGAAGAGCAATTCAATTTATGTGATTATGCAAAATTTCAAGTTGGTCCCTTGAAATTTGGAAATTAGTTGATTGAAAAAATTTTCATGATTTCTAATGTCAATGCTGAGTAGAAACCATAGAAGAAAATTTCCAGCTTCAATCTAATGTGTATGGATGCCCTAATCTTAACGAGAAAAGTTCATTTCGACTCCTTTATTACTAAATTTTGTCTAACTTCACCTCTGAGTGGAACGCCTTTGTCATTGCTTTTAGGTGGATAAGGAATTGAAATTTCAATGTAAACACGTGATCATATCACCAATTTTGGTCTTTGGATTAAGGCTACAGCATCATCCAAATTTGGGCCCTCACCATTTTATTCCTCCCATCATCAAATTTTGGTCCCAACGAGGGTAAGTCGCTTTTTTAGCAACCTTTTCGAACAAACATGATGCCTTACTAAAATTTAGATTTAAAAACTTACTTTCCAATTTTATATCTAAAAATTGATTTAAAAAAACTAAATATATAGCTAAATATGTTTTCTACTAATTTGATTTGGAGGATAATTCAAATATAAAATCATTAATGCATTTATACATCAAGTTAATCTAAAAAGTGTCCCCTCAAAACCATTTAAGAAAATTTTTAACTTTGATTGACTTACAAAATAGATTATCTAAATTTTCTAGGATAGTTGGTTTTAGGGAGAAATTTATGTTGAAATTATTTTTAATTTTTAAATCTTTATGAACCTAATAATTCATGAAATATTATAGAATATTAAAGTATGATAATCCATTTAATGATGATAAAAAATTGGACTTTATTTGGTGGTAGGTCCATATTGAGATTTTGAGGTTTTTTGCTGATGGATCAGATTTCTACTAAGTTTAAGTTTTTTATTTTATAGGGTCCCTACTCCTATTATCCTATATTATTGTAGACTCCCCATCATTTTGTAGTTTATCTCTCCAAAATCATCTATGATAGCTAAGATAGAAAGGAAAAGTAACATCTTGTAATTTGATCTATTTATTTGTTGCTGCTCCTTGATCATCTTGAGTTCTGTGAACTGTTCTGCTTGTGGAATTATGGATCAACTTGAAAATTCAAGTAACATACAATTTTATTATGATAATTTTATATAATTGGACAATTTTATATTATTTGCATGATACATTATGCTATTTGCATAATTGATAAGTCATCAATTTGCAACTTAGACTATTTACAGTTAGTATCAAACCCTTGTTAATTATGTAAGCATGGCTAATTTGTATGTGAATAGTGAAAATTCAGTTATTTGTGTAATTTGAATTTTTTTTAGATTTTGAATAAAATTTCTGAATTATGGCAATTAAGTAGCAAACTAATTTTTTGTCAAATTCTACCAATTTTCTAAACAATTGTTCAAATTGATTGGAGTTATTAGTTTAGAATGATAAAATAATTGAAACCCACAGAAAAATTTTAGGAACATAAGAAATTTTGTTTTGCCTAATATAAAATTTTTCATCTTTTTCGTTTTTTGATTAGATTTCAAATTGTTGTTTATCATTTAGATTTTGTGAATTTAGTTTAAGGATTATGTTTAGAATGATTAAATGAAATAAAATCCCATGTTAATTATGAATGAATCGAACTAGAATGGAGCAAGAATTTTCAAAATTGCTATTGTCTATGATCGATCCAATTCGAATTGGAAATGTCATTTTTCATAAAAAAATTTGCAATTGATTTAAAGGTTCTTGTTAGAATTTTATAGGCAACAAAATACACACAAATTTATGCAAAATTCATGATGGAAAACATGAATTCAAACTAGGTCAAAATGACCTATTACAGACCCATGGGTTTGAAAATCGAGCAAAAAAAGGAGATGTAGTTGCATTTGGTCACGTTGTCCCATGTGTGCCTTTGTATCACAAGTCGGCCTTATAAAATATTTAAGGGGCAAACATGCTTGGTTTGACATGAAACTTTGTGAAAAATCAAGCATTGTATGGAGGCTTTGTGGCTCAAATTTGAAGGTAATTTGACTTGTGTACTATTTTATCGATTTTCCTTATTTCAAGGGTATTTCTATAATTTTGGCAGGGTTTACCTATCTAGTGTGAGTCAAAAAGCACATTATTGCATTCCTTACATTTTTATCTTCATGTCCATATAAGATGGTGCAAAATCTACATCTAGAGTTATGAGAAAAGGCCTTATGTCAACTCACAAAAAGTATATCTACTTGTGACATATGGCCTTTGGTTCAAAATGCTCTTTAAAGAGGAGTGTTGGCAGCATGTCAGGCACTCATCAAGGGCAGATTGGGGCCTTGCTAGGTATTCATTTAGGGCTAATTGGCACTTAGTCTAAGGGTATAAAGGAATGTGTTAGCTTGAAACCTTTTTTACACATTTTAATCTATGTAATTAGGCATTCATCAATAAAATAAAGTTGTCCCTCTCCCTATTCGATTGTACCTTTATTTTTATCCGCTACAGATTAAAAGCTACTTATTTATTGAGGCTACTATGTTACCTTTGAACTAATTATACATATTCTGCAATGCCTTATATATCTATCCAAGTGTGGCTCGAGATGTTGGAAGACTAGCATGTCAGCCAAAAGTGCCGACATGCACCACACAATTTCGACTAAAAAGCTATCAGCCCATGACACTATGACACGTGAATGCCATGCACCACTGTGGCGACGATGGATGGCAGTGAAAGTTGCATCGATGTGCTCCATTCTCCAATCACTATTTTTAGGACATTTTTCCAAAACTTTCTGGAATTAAAAATAATTTAATTATTTTTGCCTATGTTATTTAAGTGTTAATTTGAAATTATTTGGACCAAAAAATTTTGGTATATGATTTCTACACTAAAAGCTATAGTATGTATTTTTTCTATAATTTTGGATACTATAGTATATGTAAATTATTGTTGGCATCTTTTATGCTTTAAAAATAAAATTTTGTAGAAATCATTAATTCACATTATGCCACAAAATTTTATGTAATTAAGAGCTCGCCTATTGTGAGCCTAGTTACATAAAATTTTGTTAATAAAATTATTAATATAGTTTAGTTGAATTAATGAAAAGTGTCATGTTAATAATATTTAAATACCTTGTCAGTATAATATTATTATTATAGTTTGTTGGTGATAATGTGAATGTAAAATTAAATATTGTATTCTTAAAATCTTTAATGCTCTATCGGAGTTAGGTTTGAGCAATATAATATTTAATTCTTGTATTGTATTATAACGTCTTAAATGTTCTATAGGTGTTAGGTCTTATAGTATAATGTTGTACATATATGATTCCATAGTTGAAGTTTGTGGGAAAAATAAAAGCATGATTAAGGTGATTACATGCATTAATGTGTTGATAAATTTTCCTTAACTTTCATGCCTATACAATTGACTTATGTTAAGATGCTAAATGAGATGAATTATGAAGATTAGGCTAAGTCTCCAAAACTTTATCTAATAGTCACCAGTCTTGATCTGGCACTTAGGAAAGAAGAGCCCATTGTTGATGTGAATTATACTAGTAAATAAAGACCCTAACTTGAAAAAATGGACACACTTAAACAAAGTGTGCTTGATGGTAATGAAGTTCACAATGGACAAGACCATCAAGCAAAATATTCCTAAATCAAAAAATGCTAAGATTTTCTTAAGTCTATTGCTAAAAAAGACATTAAATTTGACAAAGTAGAAAGAGTTAGTACCTCTCATTTCTTAAGAAGACAATATATGATAGTCTTAGTGGACTGTGGAAGCACACGTTGAAGCTAGTTTATTACTATAACAAGTTGAAAAGTATAAAGGTTAAATTGGGTGATAGCTACTTGATTTGACGACCACTAGAATCTTTACCAACCTAATTTGATGTTTTGAAGATGTCCTATAGTACCTAAAAGGGTGAATAGATAATTAATGAATTGATTTCTATTGTTAGTCAAACAAAAGAGGACATAAGGAAGGAAAAGATGCAGAATATCAACTTTGTTTCACATGGCTCAACTTTATAATTAAGGAATAAGAGTGCATTAAAGAGTCAATAAAGGGAAGTTTTTTTATGAAAAGAACAAGAGTGAAAAGAATAAACAACACCATAAGCCTAAGAAAGTTCAATTCAAGGGAAAACTCCTTGTAGAGCTAGAAAGCGAAAGAAAAGCAAAAAATAAGATGCCTTGGAACTGATTCACACTGACATCAATAGACCTATTAAGCCTAATGTTATGGGTGATTATAAATGTTTCATCACCTTTATTAATAATTATTCCATGTTTAGATAGGTGGAGCTACTAAGTGAAAAATGCAGAATCATGGGATGCTTTCAAGTTATTCAAGGCAGCAATTAAGCTTAAATTAGGAAAGAAAATCAAATATATCAACTTTGACAAAGGTAGTGAGTACTATAGTAAGTATGATAAGACTAGAAGAAAGCTAGGTCCATTTACAAAGTACTTACAGGAATGTGGGATTGAAGCTAGTTACACCATGCCTAGGACATCAAAATAGAATGATATTATGGAAAGAAGAAATTGGACACTTATGGACATGGTGAGATCTATATTGGCTTATTCATCATTACTAAAGTTCTTGTGGGGTGATTCCTTGAAGATTGTTACACATATTTTGAATCAAGTTCTGAGCAAGTTAGTAACTAAGCCCCTTATGAGTTAATTTATAGGAGAAAACCTAGTCTGAAGTATTTCCATATTTGGGGTTATAAAGCTAAAGTGAAATTGTGTATTCCTTCTACAAAGAAACTTGATTCAAAGACCATTTTTAGGTATTTCATTAGTTATTGCAGTGGGTTGAGAGGTAGTAGGTTCTATTGTCCAACTTATTTAATCAGAGTGGTTGAATTTGATAAAGAAGAAAGTATTGTAATTTCACTAATGCCACGGCTTGATAAGTCATTTTCTGTTGTGCAACAGGCCAACCTAATGCGACCAATGATAGAAGATCTAGAGTTGCATGAAAAAATTAATGAAACACCCTTGAAAAGGTTTGATAGAGTCTGGAGATCTGCGATCGTCAATGATTATCTAATTCACTTACAAGAGCATAAATATAACATTAATAATAATTCTGAACCCACTATTTTACAAGTTGTTTTTGGTATCAATTGTGCCGAATGGGTTAGTGCAATGAAGAATGAATTGGTATCAATGCACAAAAAATAAATGTGAGATCTAGTTGAATTGTTTGTTGATTATAAGTTGGTTTAGTGTAAATGGGCTTTTAAGATTAAATGGGATGCTCGAGATGAAATTGAAAATTACAAGGCCAGACTTGTAACAAAAGGCTACGCACAAAAAAAAAAGGCATAGATTATAAAGAAACTTTCTCACCAGTATCAACTAAAGACTCATTCTGAGTTATTATGGTGATGGTAGTTTACTTTGACTTAGAGTTACATCAGATGAATGTCATGACAACCTTCTTAAATGGTGACCTCAAAGAGGCAATATTCATGAAATAACCATATAGTTTCTAAGAGAAGGGTAAAGAACATCTCGAAGTGTGCTTGGTTTGTTTGTGTTCATACATTGACAGAGTATTGATGAAATTTAACATAGTAATATGCTTCAAGTTTCTATACCTATTTGAAAGGGTGAAATCTTTTCAAAGGCCTAATGTCTATAAAGTGATGAAAAAAAAAAAGAAAAGATGAAAAATGTTCCATATGTGTCAACCATAGGTAACCTAATGTATGCTCACATGTGTATATGTCTTAATATAGCTTTTGTTGTTGGTGTACTAGGGAGATACCTGAGTGATCTTGGTAAGAGACATTGAACTACTATTGAAAGAGTAATGAGGTATCTACAGGGTACAAAAGATTACATAATGACCTACAAAAGATTAGGAGATCTTATGATTAAAGGCTGTTTAGACTCATATTTTATTAGATGTCCAAATGATCATAAATATACATCTGGATATGTTTTTATAGTGGCATGAGGAGATATATAGTAGAAAAGTGTTAAGTAGTCATTTACAACAATCTCCACAATGGAAGTAGAGTATGTTGCATATTATAAAGTTACATGTGAAATTGTTTGGTTAAAGATTTCTATTGTTGATTTTAATATTGTTGAGAAGATCTTGAGGCCCTTAACCATTTACTACAACAATGTTGTTGCTGTTAACTTTTCTCTAGATAATAAAAGTACTACTCATACAAAACATTTTGATGTCAAGTATCAATTTGTAAAAGAGAAGATATGTGAGCATATTCCTTATATTGAGCATGTTTCCAGGGATAGAATGCTCATGGAACATTGCTTCTCATTTGACTACTTAGGCGGATGCTAGGATTATTGCGTGAAGGTTTACATATAATCATATTTACTATTATGTAAATCTTATTATAGACATTGTATGTTGAAATTTTGGTTAATAAGGTGTGGGTGTACATTGTGTATGATGTTAATATCCCTATCAGATATAATAATCTATGCTATTTGACACACATGATTATAATTTAGACTTATGGGTGTAATAATGCCTTAACTTACTTTGACATTTATTATAGTGGACACAATTTTTTAATTATATAGTTCAAGTAGGAGATTGTTGGAATGATTTTTAATTTTTAACTCCTTATGGATCTAATAGTTCATCAAATCTTATAGAATGTTGGTATGATAGTCCATTTAGTAATGATAAAAGCTTGGGCTTTATTTGGTAGCACTTAGGCCTGAATTGAGGTTTTGGGATTTTTCGTTGACGGGTCGAATCTCTACCAGGTTCAAGTTTTTTATTTTACAAGGTTCTTACTCCTATTATCCTATACTGTTGCAGACTCCTTATCACTTTACAATTTATCTCCCAAAAATCATTTATGACAACTAAGGTAGAAAAGATGAGTGATATCTTGTAATTTAATTTGATCATCTGATTTGTTCATCTGCTGCTGCTCCTTAATCATTTTGAGTTTTGTGACTTGATCTGCTTGTAAGTTCATGGATCAACTTGAAAATTCAAGTAACATACAATTTGATTATGATAATTTATGTAATTGAATAATTTTATATTATTTGCATGATACATTATGTTTGTTTGCATAGTTGATGAGTCATTAGTTTACCGCTTAAACTATCTACAATTTAATCTTGATTGATGTTTCAACATTCCCTTATAAAATAACTGGGACTCATTAGAGGGTGGAAATAGGTTTATGACTAAAATAATATTTTAATCTTTTACATATGCAAATTTTTTAATTTGATCCTTATTTAATATTCATTCTTAATTTAGTTCCTAAAAGTTTCAATTTAATTTAATTAGATCTCTTTGTCCATCTAACTCTAAGATGTGCTAACAAAGTTGACAACATAGAAGCCTAAAATCTTACGTGACATAATCCAGTACTTGCATGACAACCTCCATACTATGAACTAACTATATGACTTTAATAAAAAAGTAAAAACACATGATAATCATTTAATTATGTATTTTTATTATTTAATATGATATTATTTTAATTTACTTAGATACTTATTTTTATCCAAGTCATATTTATTGTCTATGTAAATATTAGAAGATATCAAATCAAACTTTAAACTTCCACACTATTACTTTAATTAATAGAGTTTGAGGTAATCAAGGAGAATTTAATTGAAGGAGATTAAATTTGTTAAAAATTAAATTAAAAATTAAAAATATATAAAAATTAAATTAAAAAATTATATTTATAAAGGATTAAAATTATAATTTAATCTAATTTTAGCATTCAAAATTATGCGAATATCCCTCATTATTGTCTCGGAGAAAAAATCAAAGTTGAAAAAAAGGAGAAATGTTATCTACTTGCTCTAAATTTGGAAATATTATTAATATATATTATATTTTCAATTATTTAAGGTTTTGTACGACCAATTAATAATTTTATTTTTCCAAGAAAATAATGTGAGGGTAACGTTTAAGAAACAACCAAAATATAAAAGAACAAGTTTGATATGGACCGCACAGTGTGCATTCAATGTTGGTGATAATGAAAATGGCCCATGGCCCATACAGTATGGCGTCATTCTTCTTAGTTACACTTTCCGTGTACTCTTTCTCACACAACGGTGGGACTCTGTAATCGTGAACTTCTTCTCTTTCACACATAAACGAAACTTGTAAACGTGAATTTTGAGAGTAGACTTCCCCGTAGTGTTACTGCGAATGTGATAAGCAAGATGCTGAACAAAAGTAACAGAAATATGGCCATCATCTGTCATTTGCTATGCAAACTTACTAAGATCTCTGGCTCTAGAGTTATTTGAATCAATTTGATAATAGTCAATTTGAAATTTATTTCAAATTAAAAAAATATAATTATAATTTTTTTTATTAATGATAATTGACTTATTATAAAGTATGATATATAAACCAGTTTAATGTGATATATAAATAAACATGAGATCTATTGAATATATAATAATTAAATCCAAATTAAAATCATTAGATAATGAATCTATTCTAGATGTAATCTTTTAGATAAATATTATTATTATCATCACACTTACATGCATCATTGATCAATAAAATTGGATAATAGATACTAATATTGGGGATTGATGCATTTTGATTAAAAGACTTGAAGTAGTAAAACCATGGGCAAAATAATATTTAATGCGATTATTGTGCTTAATTTAAGATGCATTAAATGTAGATATTTTTGACATTCTATTGTGTGATAAAAGATGAGACACAGGAATATTATAACTTAAATTTTGTAGCATATTTCAAAGTAGTCACTAATCTTCAGATGATAAATCATTAAAACTAGTCGAAGAAATGACTATAAGGAGGTTTAGGTTTAAATCGATCGATATTATGCATATGATTAATTGGCTTATTTATAGAATTTGGACAAACAAAAGTCTAATGAATTAATTAACCAACCGACATATGATTAAAGATGTGATCTAAGCATATATAAATAATGTGACTATAACAACCATCCAACGAAAATCTCGCTAATGTCACAAATATGCTAAAGATGTATAGTTGTACATCATTTATTTAAGAATATAATAATTGACACATTCGATACTTATATATAGAAATAAATATCTCCTTCTTAGATTATTTTCACTATATTTATTAAAATTCTGTTTGTATATTAACTTCTTCGTCAAAATATGTTCAGACTAATTTTAACATGTGTTATAAATTTTGCTGTGCCTGCATGTGACTTTTCAACTGTCAGCTTCATCCTAAAGAGAATTTCATTTTGAGAGAGATAATTTCATTTGGAGAGAGACATAGTTATAAATTGATTGACAGTATGGTTTAAACATGAATTGTTATTTTAACAAAAAATTTGACATCCGAAAGAGAGCATCCATGTCACAATCAGACTTAGATTCTTTCAATGAATTTTCCTCCATTTAAACTGCGGATGTCTGTATAAAAATTGTGGATTCTCTGTTCTCTTTAACATGTTTATCTCTTTTTCCTGTAAAAATTGAGGAGACTCAAACTCACTAAATAGCCTTCCCAGTGCAGAACAGAACTCGTTCACTTTCCAGTTTTAAGTTTTGACACATTCCTAATACAGAGAAAGGAAAATGCTGTCTACGTAATATTGCAGATTTGATTTAACACAGGGATTTTGTGTTGAGATTGGACCACAACAGGAGTAACTTCACCATTAATGCTTCTGTCTGAAAGGACTCTTTCCAATCGCTGTGATTTCTGAATTACTGCACATGAACCACATGAATGAATGATTTAAACCCCCCCCCCCCCCCCCCGGTTCTCTCTTCTCTCTCTCTTTCTCAAGCTTAAGCTTATCTTCCAAACCGTAAATTCTAATCTATCCATCCATAGCAGCAACGGCCAGACGCATGGTCTCTGTTTATGTACTTGAACAAGAAAATCACACCATTTTTCTGTAGAAGTGATGTTAGATGCACACTTGACATTGTCATGCAAAATCCTCAGGTGTCAAACTAACTTCTTCCTCACAGTACATACTCACTTGTACTCTCATTTCGCTTAAATAACTATTCCACCATCAACATCACATCAGCGGGATTCAGTTTGTTTAAACTCGTCTTCACAATTTTTTATCCACAACTCTGCTTTCCTATAATAATTTAAGTCAAATACATCTATTTAAATTTTTTAAAATATCTTTTAAATTAAGTAAATTAAGGCCAAAATTAGCAAATTCGTAGACCTTTCAATTTTCAGTCCCACCAAATAAATTTTAGTCCAACCCCTAAGTGTTTATAGATTGATTCAAATTATAATATGAATCATAATTATCAGATATGTGATTTATATAAAATTATAATACAGATATATAAATAAAATATATTTTTATTTTATAAAAAAATTCAAGGAATTAATATTCAGATACGAAAGTTATAATTTTTTTTATATGTGATACTGTTGAAAACATAATTTTCTTAATCATGACAGGGATATATAACTGGCGTTTAGTTTTTGAAAATGCTTAGTAGAACCCAGTAGAGAAAATTGTGATAGCTATGTAGAATATTTCATTATTGCTATACAGCCTTTTTATGTTATTTAATTATTGGCTGTTTCTTTTTTTTTTTTTTTTTGGAACTGAGATCTGTATATAAACCTTTGCTTCGTAACTCAATCTCTCACTGCAAGAAATCTGCCTCTCCCCCCACAAAGAATCTACCTTCTCTTCTCTCTCCTACTCATAGGCTCCATATCTTGCCAAACAACATTCACATGTCTTTGTTTCTAGTGAAAAATAAATAAATTATTTCCCACCTTTTGCTTCGAAGTTGGTTCAATGGTTCTCCCCTAGCAACTTCCCTTCATTATACACACTGCAAACTCATCTTCTAATATGTGCTTCTACTTCTGCTCTGAAAGCAAAGCCATCTGCAGCTGCACGTCATAAAAAGACCATTCAGAAAGCCATTTCTCCAAAGCTGCCCATGAAATTCATAACTCTCTTGCTTCTTTTACCTCTATTTGCAGAGTTTTTGGAAGGTGAGCCTGCAAAACCCAAGCTTCCGGGGAAAACCAGGCCACCAAACTCCCAAATCACAGTGATGGGTTTTGTTTATTGTGATACCTGCTCCAACAACAGCTTTACTAGGCACGGCTACTTCTTGTCAGGTCACATTTCTTGATAATCCATTCAAATATTTGATTTTTCTTGTGTTTAAATTCTTAGACAAGAAATTGATTTCCTGGAAGAAGTAGAGGGCAAAACAGGAGAATTTTAGGATAAATCATAAAAAAAAATGATCTTATTTTAAGCTGTTTTACTGACAATATTATATTTGGTGGAGCAAATTAACATCGAATGATCTATGTAGCTGATCCCACCTGATGGAAAAAGGCTTGATTGTTGTTGTTGTTGCTGTTTTGGCACTGAAAGAAAGTAAAAGAATATTTTTGCATTTTGTTCTCCTTTTTGTGATCTGCAGGTGCTGAAGTGAGAATAGACTGCATATTCAAAGCACTTTCACCAAAAACCAAAGAGCAGATATCAATTTCAGTGAATAGAACAACAAGTAATTATGGGATGTACAAGCTGGAAATACCATCAGTTGATGGAGTGAAATGTGCAGAAGATCCAGATGTTGTGTCATCCTGCCGGGCAAGCTTGGTGAGGAGCTCAACCTCTTCTTGCAATGTTCCTGGTTACAAAAGTACTTCTAATGAGATAGCCATCAAGGCAAGAATGGCCAATCTATGCATATACAGCCTAAATCCTTTGAATTACAGACCATCCAAGAGAGATGTCACCTTGTGTGGCAATTAATAGGAGCAACAGATCCTAGATATGCTCTTTATTTTAAGCCAATCAAGGCCATTGATCTTTTTCTTCTCTACTTTATTGATTGTTTTGCTGCATTTTTTGTTTTGGTTTTGGAGCAATATTGTTATGCTAATAGGAATGTCTGAATGTAGAGTTTGGGTTCAAAAGAGAACTTTTTATCAAGTTGATTAGGTTTTGAATTGTGGGTGCCGTCTGTATTGCCATCCATGACTGCAATGGTGGACAAATATGAAAGAGTGTGTATGTTGTGGTTGTAGATCCAAGCACAACTATAATTTTGAGTACAAATTAGAGTTGTGCATCGCAATTTAGAACCATGAGTGCTTCTTAAAATGTAGTTGATGTATATATCTTCTCTCTTGAAATTGTAAAGAAGTTCTTCAACAAAGTAATAGTGTTTCATCTGCTCAAAGCAAACATTCTGCAGTGAAGGTTACCTATAGTTATGCCCAGTGGAGACAACACTGATAGCCCCTTCGAAAAACAAGAAGGGTATCAACTGGGTTCAATGTTATGTTATTCATATCCCAAATTTAACCTAGAGTTCTTCAAAATTGAAGGAAATTGTGAATATGACAAGAGAATCAATACACCCTCACATGAGAATTCAGAAAATTTCCAATGATCACTCCTCATGTGTGATTTTTTCACTTAGAAAATTAGTATGCTATGGTTTTCCAATACTTTCCTGCAAACACTAATTTTAAAATTATATTCTGACTATACAAACCTTCATTAAGATCTTGGTACACAACTTGTGTTTGCCATTTGCCAGTACACTCTTACTCAGAAATCATATTCCAGTATGGCAGAACAAAGAGTCTGCCAGGTTTTCATCACTTAATGTCTCTATGTCCTTTGCAAAGTGAAAAGTTTCCGCCACCAAAAGTTCTCCCATAGAGTCCTTATTAGACATAATAATAAAATTATTCCTAAACTTTCACCAAACAATTTAAATTTTTTAAGATCAACTGGCACTTGATATTCTTGCTTGTTGAACACTCCACACACGGTAGGGGGGCTCCCCTTCTCAAAGTGTGACGACATTACAAGGAGTGCGAATAGTGCATATGTTCTTTCTTCTCTTATGTGAAAAATGTTAGTTTCACATATTATATACTCATACTATTGCATATATATATATATATATATATATATACACGATAATGTTTAAATCAAATTGATCTTTCATTTTAATTTAGACAATATCATATGTGTTTATGTGAGAAATAATATAAAATTTAATATGTGTAGATGTATCAAAGACAGTGTTTATACTAACAAAGTCTACATATATCTGCCAGTATGACCTCATCATCAATAATGAGAAGTTGAAAAACAATGAACCTAACTGCTTAATGAAAGTTGAAAAACAGGATTCGGTTATGATGCCATATCTATATTCCTTGTGAAACTCAAAGGGAAGCATGCGAGAAGGAAAGAAAATGTGACCATGCTCTGACTGCATGGTACCATTAAGAACCCTAAGGTACTAATAATACTGGTATTGTTTAACCTCTGAACTGTTTAAGAATCTGTTATAGTTTAAAAACGAAGTTAATTAATTCATTTTGATAATATATAAAAATGAATTCTTGAAAAGTCTAGCATAGCATAATCCTGGTCAAGCTGTGGTTAATTGGTTTAACAAACTTCATCAAAAAGGGACAAAAGGTTTCTTATTACTTATTACAAAGTTGTGTGTTTAACTAAAATCTTTCCATTGTGTGCTTTCCGTTGAATGTCTTAACTAATTTATAAAAACATGGATGACAGATTCCACATTGCTTGCAAAAGTGGAATTTTCTGTTTTGGAAGCAAACATGGCTGCCCAGCAACTTTTTTATCTTAATTCTTTTTAATGACCAAATCAAAATATTAAATGAATTGAGGTGGCACACTAATCTTACCTAATCAATTTCTTGAGAAGTGCTTTGGGCCAAATGATTAAATTCTTCACCCACGCATAGAAAGCACTAAAATCAGTAAAATTTTTACTAGTAAATTTCAACAGCACATGTAAGAAAAACAATAATTCTTCATTAGCCCACAACACAGGCATAAACATAATAACAAGTCTTACTTTTAAAAGAAACAACAGAATCAATTCACATAAGATTCATATGACTCTACATCTGCATCAATTCTTGGAAGATCTTCATGGCAGGAGCTGGCAAACCCAGAAGCACATTGATGTCCTTCCTCTCTTTCCCACTAGAGAGGAACAAAATCACTTCCTTCTCAGGCAGTGTCACTGGCCCGGACAGAACCGGCTCACCCCATCCAAAGTCAGTAGTATGAAATGCCAGCCTAGACCAAGTTGTGATCAAAAGTGTGCAAGAAAGAGATGGCCTGGCCCTTGTGACTTCAAAATAATCTATAGCTGATCGCATATAATTATCTGTCACCATCTTGATCGCGTCCTGAATTAGCCTCACCCCATATGAGAAAGGCTTATCAGTTAATTCACCTGCTTGAATTACAGAATTTGTTAGTACAATCCCATTTCCACAATACCCTTTCGGTAGAGGGGGGTTAAACTTTGGCCTTCCATCAACAGCAAAGAGGAGCTTTGTCTGCTGGTCTGGCAGCATTTTTAGTGCTTTGGTTCGAGCAATCCAGACGAATGCTGACAGGACTTCGAAAGTTGTGCAAGAATCAAGAGCCCCAGCTTCCATAGCTTTCGTTTTCAGTTGCTTTAGCCTGTCAGGATCAAAGCAGAAAGACCTGTAGACCATCTCATCTTCATATAGGTCTTTAGTGCTGGATTTGTCCTCAATTTCAGCAAATTCTTGGTGCAGAAACTCTATCTTGGGCGGGTTGCGCGCCTTGAGTACGCTTCTGTCTAGAAATGGTGTGATAGAGAGTGGCAGCCCTCTTGCCACCTCACCCCAAGAGTTCACAAACTCCATAGCACCAATGCCATCAAACATGCAGTGATTCATGCAAAGCCCAAGAGCAAATCCTCCACATTTGAACTTAGTCACCTGGAATAGACAGTCGCACATTCAAATTTGCCATAAGCTAAACAAGGTGTTGGAGTAATACTAGGTACACTCAGTAGCACACATGCTCTAATTTGATCAGAACTGCCCCACCTGTTCGGTTTCTGTCCCGTAAAAACTATGGGACAGTTTTTGCATAATTTCAAGTCTAGCTAACATTTTTCAAATGTCTTATAGATATATCTCCAACAGATTTCTCTCTTCTTACTACAAAGATTTCATTAGTTATCATAACCATGAAAAAGAAGATGAGAAATTATACTGCGAGGATTTTATGAAAGACTCTCACTACAAAAAGTAGTACATGCATGATGTAGATTCTTCAGGATTAGCATTAATAGGAAACAACCTCAAAGACAGGTCAAGAAAAATACCTGGGCAACCAAAGGAGGCATCTGAAGCATGTGTTTTGCACCTGGAATGTCATAAACCAGCTTGCCAAGAGTCCCAGGATCAGGCTTTGTTATGTCACCAATATCCTCAATTGAACAGTTTGCTTCAGCCTCCACAAAGATGGCACCCTCCCCAGTGCAGTCTACTATGAGTTTGCCCTCCGGGCTGATACTCAGCCTCCCGGCCAGCGGGTAATAGTGGACAAGAACCTTCTTCAAGGCATTCTTGATCACTACCCCTGACTTTTCATTCCCTTTCTCATCCGATTTGAAGCAGTAAACAGTTCTGACAATCACCGCGATGTTTTGATCAAGGTTAGAGAGGAAGTATATGCCTTTCTCAGTTTCCTCTGCTGGAGGAACAAGAGTTGGTTCACTTAGCTTCACATTTAGCTCAAAACAATGGCCATTTGACATTTCCATCTCAGCCATATTGATCTTCAAGCTCTAATAACCTGTAAAGAAAGCAAAAGATGGGAATATAAATATGTTGACTTAATTGAATGGCAGCAATAGTCCAAAGAGGAACTTAATTCATGCGTAAACTCTTAAGGGATGAGAACAATGTGAACAAAATGGTAAAGAGAATGAGAAGCCATTGTCAATGTAAGATGTCATGGAAGTAAATTGATTCTCAAAGTTCAGGATAGATAGAGTAAGCAATATTGAAAGGGATCATCAAAAACACATGGTTTGCATTTCTCAAATACCTGGTGTGCCTCACAGAATATGATATGCTTCTGAGTCTCTTTCTGAGAACTAGAGAAGTGATATATATGGAGTTGCAAAATATTCAGGATATCCCAAAGCAAGAAGATGAATATAATGTGAAGGTGAGAGGTAGTTGTTTATAGGCAACTTTGCAGGCTAGGGATGAAGTGGCTTTAGAATAGATATATAATTATATACTTGCTTGAACTACAATCCTTTTTTTTTTTTCTTTTGACTTTTCTTGGACATCTTTGGACTTAATATGGGTGAGGGTAGGCCACCAGTTATAAGAATAAATATCTTAACAAGGAACCTAGTTAGAAGAAACAGGCAAGTTTTTTGGGCTTGTTTGGTGTGGTTGGTATCCTATAATTTCTAACCTTGATATAATTTTCCTCCCACATCACCCTTTTTTGGCAGTGGAAAATTGCTTGCTGATCCATACTGATTTCTTGATTTTTATTCAAGAAGTAATGCTACTTGTATTTACACGCAATCCCTCTCACATTATCATCTTATTTTTGACTTTTGCCATTTGTTTAACTTTGAAAGTTTGTGTGAGACATTTACGTGTGTAAATAATATTTTTTTTTTTCTTGGTGGAATGAATAAATAGAAAAGGCCATAGAATCTTCAATTTGATTTCAGCAGATTTCCTCCATATGAAGCAGTGGGAAAACCTGTTTGATTTAAGAAATGGCACAATTTCCCCAGCTAGCCTCAATTCATAGCTGATTCTCCAATATCAATTAAAACAGAAAATGACATTACATTATCTATCAACTTATCAATTATTGCAAATTTAGAGACATTCGTCCCTTTGGATTCCATTTCCTATTGTAATCCCTCAACTGTGGTTGTTTTAAGTTTTAACCATTGTAACGTTACAATGGTTCCTTCTTTCTAATGCATCTCCTATCCCAACCCCAACTTCTTGGAGTTTCAAGAAATGCTTTATCGTGAATTTTCTAAGCCCAACATTGAAGTTGAAGGTTTGCCTTTGACTCAGTTTTTTAAAAAAATAAATTGGTGGAGATGGGCACAAATTTAATCAACTTCGTCTATTTTTTTAGTTTATAATATGAGAATTGATTGATTCCTCCACTGATTTTAACATCACCTGATTGCAGATGGGAAGCCTCTTTCTGCTTTGGGATGACTTCTTGGAAAATTTCAAAAATTTTCCTCCAATTTTCTATTTTTTAAAAATATTCATATTCAACTCTCAAAATTTAAAGATTTTTATAAAAATTCTTAACAAATTGTTTTTTAATCCCTCTAATAATTTTTCTCTATCTTCCTCCCTGCCTGATTGTTAAACGAGAAGAAAATAAATACTCAGACTAGAAATTGATTAAGGAATCTTACGTGCTATAAGCCTTTTGTCCAAAAACAATATGTGAGTCCAAAAATAGAAAATAGATTAATATTATTCTTCCATATTTTAACCAAAATAAAATTCATGTCTATCCATGATTGTTGACTTACGATGTTGTTGGTCGTTTACTAAACATGAGTTACGTAATAGATCAATAATTCAAAGTAAAATGTGTACATTATTGTGATAACATTTTTCTACACAAATTTTCGTTTAAATAGTTAAAGAGTTTGTTCTTCTATTTGTTGTTTTATTTTAGTTGAAATATGGTAAGACACTAAGAAATTCAAAGTTCGTACAATTTATCAAGGTTATTAGCACCCAAGGATATATCTAACTTTAGTTAATTTCATCCATCTGAAATTAAGGTTTTACATTATATTTCTGATAAAAAAATAAAAAATATTTTTCTAACTTTTTCTTTTTCTTATTTTGTAAAGCTTCTACCATCTCAACTTACTATCTTCTATTGCCATTAATTACTACCATCCACTGCGTCTGTGGTTGATTATTGTCCATCATCTTCTACGACCACTGATCATGTCTCATCATTATATTTAGTTATTAATCACTACTCACCACTTTCTAAAATTATTGATTACTATTCATTACCACTGTCTACTGTCACTACTACTACTGATTACCATCCACCACTATTTGTTACCGTTAATCATTACCCATCATTATCTATCGTTGTTGATCACCATCCATCATCATCTATTATTATTTACCATCATCTACAATTATCTACTACCGACTACCACTACATTTCGTTATTGATCACCTTCTATCATCACTATTACTATTGGCTACCATCCACCATTATTTATCATTGTTGACCACCATCATTATTACATATTATTTTTTATCATTATTCACCACTATCTACCGTCATTAATCATTTTTCATCACCATCTATCGTTGTTGATCATCATTTACCATTACATATCATTATTGACTATCATTTATTGCTATTAACCATCACCCAACCAAACAACAAAAAAAAGAATCATAAAACCAAATTAACAATTTCATAACTGAAATTGTAAAGCATTGATAAAATAATCATTGAATTATAAAAATAGTGATAGTAATATCTGAATAATACTCTATTCATACAATTTCACCTTTAACAGCGTGCTTGGGTGCGCGGAAGTGGGGCGGAAAAGAAAAGAATTTCTCACTTTGCACGGAAATCAAGAAAACTTCCCATGCTTGGCTTGCGCAGAAGTGATGAGAGAAAGGGAAGTTTAGAGGAAAAAAAAAGATAGGCCTCACGGATTGCATTTCCGGCCAAAAGGGGGGAAGTTGCAAAGTAAACTTATATTTGAATTTATAAATTATTTTTCTTATAATTAATTTTTAAATTTTATGATAATTATATTTAATATTTAATATT